>CP139503.1:100867912-100903935 GCA_021014915.2 Artemisia tridentata subsp. tridentata
TTTTTTTTTCTTTTAAAGGTATTTAATTAAAAAACCTAAAAATTTCTTGATTTAGCAAATAAATTAACAAAATTCGTTTTTTGAGTAAATTAGATGCAAAAATACTATGTGTCAAAAGTATAAAAAATAAAACTTTAAGAAGGCGGAGTAATCTACAAATATTGAGGGGTTAAAATTGAAATTTACAAGAGCAAAAACCATCTCGAGCCACAACACCTCCAACAAAAAATTTCTTTCAATCCCACCGTTCCAATTCTAAACCTTAAAAAAAAAAAAAAAAAAAATAAAAAAAATTACCGATTGTTGTTGCTGCATTCCTTCATCTTTTCCTCAATGGCCAAAAGGGTGTGATTTTTAACCCTAAATTAACATCACTCAATCTATTAATCTAAGGTGATAAATCAAGATTAAGCTTATTGCGGCCACTGGGTAATGATTTTTTTATTTTTATTATTTTTTTATTTTTTATTATTTTTTATTTTAGCTTTAAACCTCAAGTATAGTAATATATATTTACGTAGTTTGATTTTTATACAAGTAATCTAAACTTTTAAATCTTAGATTTGCAGTTGGCAAGTGGACTCGAATCTACCTTAATCTGCACAGGTTTGTCGGTGAATCAGCATACCTTTTGAGGTATCAATCTCGAGAGGGTGTTTATTTGGTATATGGTGACATGGATGCTTAAGTGTCCAGTTTTATTTGGCTCTTAGTTGTTTGCCAGACTGCTCAAGAGGTAAAGTAATACATAAGGTTTGGATTATTGTTTCTTATCATAATTTATAGCTTATGAAATTGGCGAGCATGTTAGATAGGCACCTAATGTGCCATGGTATGCAAGCTTACCTCTGACTTGCTACAACATATTACTTGGAACAATATGGAGGCGATGATGATGTTTGGACTACAATCATTTACAACAAGGTTAAGTATCCTACTTTTTAATCATTTGAATATGTTACTACTATTATTCTTTGTAACTTTAGCGACATTAGTTGTGATGTTGAAGCTTTTGTTATCAGTTAATATTCATAGAGTAATTGTCTACAAGTTTGACCAATAATGCAAGTTAGAATGTCATGAAGTTCTTTAAGATGAAATAAAACACATAGATGCCAACTTTATAAACAAAGTTACACTATAATATACATTTATGCGCTTAAATTGCAACCTCTATCAAAGTAGGCTTGATGGCACTATAATATACCTTTTTTTCATTAGATGTGTTTGGGATTGCTTATAATTTTTTATTTTATTTTTTTTGCTTAACTTCAGCTTATTTATTTTAAGGCAAATGTGCAGTTTCAATAAGCAGGTTGGGACATGAATATTTTAAAAGTGCTTTTTTGAGAAGATACTAAAATTACTTTTGTCGTTCCACCTCCTGTCATAGATAATGAAGGCATGAAATTACCTTAGAGCATCCCCAATGAGAGCTTTTTGAAAAACTTTTCACTATTACAAAAACCATTTCAAAAAGCTTTTTACCATTGGAATTAAAAGCTTTTTAGACTATGACTTGGTAGAATTTAAGTTATAGGCATTGTTTTGCTACATCCTCCGAATTATGTTACCCTCATTTTATTAATTTTGAGGTGTTTAAAAGGTTTTTGCATTGGAGCAAAGTTTAACACAAAAAAATCATTCTCAATTTGCCCATTTTGGATGCTCTAAGCTTGATGAGTATGTTTGTTGTTTGAGCTGCAAAGAGGATCTGCAGACGGGAAATCGATTGTTGAGCGATCAGATGAGAGTGTTTCTGGTTCAGTATTGGCGAAAAGAAGTACGTTTTATATGAGCAGAATAGGTGTTACCAACTTTATTTTGGTTAAATCACATAATTTAAATTTCAAGTTTTAGATAACCTATTTGTGCATCTGTGATGACGTATAGTCCGTATTCGGGTCACGAACCCGACCCATACTTAAGTCCATCACGAATGGACCCATACCCATCACGAATGGGCTATCACAATAGCGGTTTGGGCTCACGATGGCCCAAACCCAAAGCTATTTATGGTTTTGATATAGATATCCTTTATTTATGGATATATATCATATACCGCCCTATGCGGGATATGCTGAGGAGTGAAGGACACGAAACCGACTAGGGTTTCGTGTGTATATAAAGAGTCCTTCGACTCTCATTAAAGGTACGACTTACACAACCCTAACTCTTCTACAAACCCTAAAACCGATTACTTACTCTCACGCCGGAGGATAATCGTGGGAGACAATCCCACGATAAGCCTAACGGTGTTTTTCTGTTTTCTTAGTGCGCAGGTCTCAAGCATTAAGATCGGATTGGTACGGAATCAAGGAACGCCCAACTTTTGTATCAACAAGTGGCGCCATCCGTGGGACCCTACACTAAGAGCTTTGAACTAGAATGACGAAACACGGAAAGGAGCGGACTCCACATGCGAAGAAAACGCATGACGATTTACTAGGGAAGAAACAGCAAACTGATGCGGCCTCCAAGCAGACCTCTGGAACAACCAGTGTGCCTAGAAACTTTGGAGCGTACTCAGATCTGCTCCTTACTCCAGTGGAACCGCTCACTATGACTACCAATGCTACTACAACAAGTACTAGCGCGGTAGACCCACAGCGCACTCCCCTTGCCATGCCAGAAGTAAACTTCTCTGAGCCACCAAATGCGCCTATCCGAAACAAGGATCTTGTTTTGGAAACGGACTCCATCGCGCTAGAGGGAGTCACGCCTGAACTAGTGCCAGGAGACTTCGTATCTCAAAACTACGAAGCATTGGCTGCACTCATGCAAGAGGAGGCAAAGAAGAGGTCAAGCCAAAGTCTGCACGCCAGGCTCAACTTCGACCCTGAGTACGAAGTATCCCCACCGCGCTACCGAAAGGAAAGACGCGAGAAGGATAGCCGCAAACAACCAGTGTTTGCCAGGATTGGAAGGAAGGTTGTGGACGATGAAGCAGCCGACTTTCAGCATCTGGAGGAGCATGAAGATGGGGAACGGCGCGCCAATGTCCACGCTAGGCTTGGCAGTCGTAGGGTCCAAGATAGGCTTGGGCGACGGTGCTCCCCAAGCGAAAGCCCCTCAAGCTCTGATTCTGAGGATAGTCGGCGCAAGCGCCGCAGAGGAGCAAGCTCAAATTCTGATGATAGTCGACACAAGCGTCACAAAAGAGTTCGCTCATCTTCAAGTGATTCCTCGGACAACGAGGACAAAGAAACTGGACACTGGAAATCAAGAGGGACATACCGCGACCATGAAGATGAAGACATGTCTCTTCCCTTGCGTCGCCAAAAGGTTGATGCGTTTACTAGGCGCATCAGCGATTTTTCGGAGAATAAGAAAAGGCGCATGCCTGCTAATGTCAAAACATATGATGGGACAGGTGATCCTGATGATCACCTAAAAAATTTCGAATCAGCAGCCACTATCTAAAATTGGCCACAACCTGTGTGGTGCCATATGTTCAACTCTACATTAGTAGGGAATGCGCGCAACTGGTTTAGTAAGCTTCCACGCAGAAGCATTGATGGGTTTGAAGAGTTGCGCAAGGCGTTTCGTTTAAACTTTACTCAAAGGAAGAAGTGCGCCAAAAACCCTGTCGAACTCGCTAGGGTTAAACAGCGACAAGGGGAATCCACAAGCGCTTTCATGGAACGCTTTAAGGACGAATGCATGCAAGTCAAGGCGTGCCCAGAGATACTAAAAATATCGGGTTTTATGAATGCAATCAATAACCCAGAATTGATAAAAAAGTTAAATGATAAGGTTCCCCTAACCTTTGATGAACTCATGAAACGAACGAGGTCCTTCGTCCAAGGAGAAGCAGCCGCTGCAGATAGCAAGAAAGGCTACTCGAACCATAGGTCACAAGAAGAGTCAAGGAGACAATCCAATGACCAGAGTGGCAATCGTAACAAAAGTTATCGCAACCAAGGAGGCGGAAGGGGAAACGACAAGTACACCCCATTAACAAAAACTCCAAAAGAGATATTCGCGACGGAAGGTGCGAACTTTCCAAGACCCCCACCTATGCGCACCCCTGAGGATCGGCGCGTAGGGAACGGGTACTGCGAGTATCACGCACAGAAGGGCCATACCACTAATGAGTGTGTCCAGCTACGCCAACTAATCGAGAAACTAGTGAAAGAAGGCAGGATGGACCATCTCGTTAAAAATATTAAGGAGGGGAAAGACAAGCAGAGAACCGGAGGCAAGAAGGAAACGCCTAAGGAAAAAGCTGATACTATCTTCATGATACAAACGTGGCAGCGAAAGATCAGGCAAAAAGTGAGCCAAAAATTCTCTCATGGAAGTGAAATCTCCTTCCCTACCTTGACTGCGGACAACGCAGTAGCAGAACCACTTACCATTGAAATAAATGCGGGGGGTCACGACATCCACCGCATGTATGTCGATGGGGGCGCATCAGCGGATATAATGTATGAACATTGCTTCAAGAGATTGCGTCCTGAAATACAAAGACAATTAAGTCCAGCCACGACTGCACTTACTGGCTTTACAGGAGAGAAGATATGGCCTATGGGGCAACTACGCTTACTAGTTGATGTCGGTAACAAAGAACACTCCACGACAGCCTGGATGAACTTTATGGTGATCAAATCCCCTTCGCCATACAATGGCATCATTGGAAGGTCAGGAATCTCAGCGTTGCGCGCGGTACCATCCACAGCGCATGGGATGCTCAAATTCCCAGTAGAAGGTGGCATTGTCACCATTTACAACAACGCTGCGCCACCAGAAGAATGTAACACAATTACATGTGAGATGACGCACGTCCCAGAACAGAGCGCAGCTAAAGTTCCAAATTTGAAGGTCGCAATTCACCCTGATTACCCAGAGCAAGAAGTATCAATCGGAGGATCGCTGTCTGACAAAGGCAGAGCAGCTGTGTGCGCACTCTTACAGAGGAATCTGGATATCTTTGCCTGGGAACCAAAAGACATGACTGGCGTACCACGATCGATAGCAGAACACAAGTTACAAATCCGACAAGGATATTCACCAGTAAGGTAGAAAAAGCGCGGCCAGGCTCCAGAGCGCGCAAAAGCCATACTAGAAGAAGTACACAAACTTGTGGACGCTGGCATCATGCGGGAAGTCTATTACCACGATTGGCTCTCCAACCCAGTAATGGTCAAAAAGAGTGATGGCAGTTGGCGAATGTGTGTGGACTTCACTGACCTCAATAAAGCATGTCCACAGGACTGCTACCCGCTACCAGAGATAGACTGGAAAGTGGAATCGTTGTGTGGATATCCCTTTAAGTGTTTCTTGGACGCATACAAAGGGTACCACCAAATCCAAATGGCCAAGGAAGACGAGGAAAAAACAGCTTTCCACACAAGCCAAGGGGTCTACTGTTACACAAAGATGCCTTTTGGCCTGAAGAATGCGGGCGCCACCTACCAGCGATTGGTAGATAATGCATTCGAAAAGCAAGTGGGCCGCAACTTAGAAGTTTATGTGGATGATCTCGTCATAAAAAGCCATACTGAGGACGAAGTGGTGCGCGATATAGAAGAAACATTTAGAACGCTACGGGCGATCAACATGAAGTTAAATCCCAAGAAGTGCACTTTTGGTGCTACAGAAGGAATGTTCTTGGGATATCTGATAGAACCAGATGGCATTAAGCCATGCCCAGAAAAGACAGACGCTGTCCTCCAACTTCCTTCACCACGCACGTTGAAAGAAGTTCAATCTCTAAATGGAAAACTAGCCGGTTTGAACAGATTCCTGTCCAAATCAGCGGATAAGTCACTTCCTTTATTCAAAACACTCAAGAAGTGCACTAAAAAGGGAGACTTCCGGTGGACTGCGGAAGCGGAAGAAGCCTTCACCAAGCTTAAGCAACATATAGCAGCGCTTCCTAAGCTAGTCGCACCCCGACCAGGGGAGGAGTTAATCATCTACTTATCCGCCACCCAAGGAGCGATCAGCGCAGTCCTACTGACGGATAGGAATTCTGTGCAAACACCAGTGTATTTTGTAAGTAAAGCACTTAAAAAGACAGAGATCAACTACAGCTCAATGGAGAAGTTGGTTTTGGCGTTAGTATTTGCTGCCAAAAGACTGCGCAGATACTTTCAAGCGCACCCAATAGCAGTAATCACCGACCAACCTATCAAACAAGTTATCTCTAAACCTGACGCATCGGGCCGATTACAAAAATGGAGTGTGCTATTAGGAGAGTATAACATCTCTTACAGACCACGCACTGCGGTTAAAGGGCAAATCCTAGCAGACTTCATCATCGAAAAACCAGATACCGATGACGCACCCTCACCAAGCAAGGTAGAATTACAAGAACCATGGGTCTTGTTCACAGATGGATCTTCATGCGTGGATGGATCGGGCGCTGGCCTTATCCTCAGTAACCCAGAAGGAATGGAATTCACTTACGCACTGCGTTTTGAATTCACAGCCACGAACAACGAGGCAGAATATGAAGCCCTAATCGCTGGACTACGCATTGCAAACCGAATGGGTGTACGTAACCTAGAAGCAAACGTAGACTCCCGATTGGTAGCCAACCATGTGTTGGGCGAGTATGTGGCTAAAGAGGATAACATGGTCCAATACCTCGACAAAACCAAATCGCTAATACAAGGCTTTGACAGGTTTACAATTAAGCAAATCCCTAGAGGTGAAAATAAGAAAGCGGATGCGCTAAGTAAAATCGCATCTACCAGCTTCGCGCACCTGTCCAAACAAGTTTTAGTGGAGATCCTAAAGAATAAATCCATCTCGGAGATGGAGATATCCACGATAATAGAGGAAGTGAATCCTACGTGGATGACTCCTATTATCGACTTTATAAGCAAAGGCAACTTGCCCGATGAGCAGAAGGACGCTAGAAGGATACGGCGCACAGCGCAGAGGTTCGAACTTAGAGATGGTATCTTATACCGGCGCTCATTCTTACAACCATGGCTTCGATGCGTTGGACCTCTTCAGGCAGATTACGTACTCCGAGAGATCCACGCTGGTTCATGCAGTAAGCATTCGGGACCACGGTCCGTCGTAGCACGCGCATTGCGCTCAGGATACTACTGGCCTACTATGCACCGTGATGCGCGCGATGTGATAAAGAAATGCAACGACTGCCAAGTTCATAGACCCATCCCGCGCAGACCACAACAAGAGCTAACGCCTATTACTTCTCCATGGCCATTCTATAAATTGGGCATTGACATTGCGGGTCCCTTCCCTGTCGCAGCAGGAGGACTGAAATTCCTTATTGTGGCAATGGATTACTTTACTAAGTGGATTGAGGCGAAAGCAGTTGCGACAATCACAGGAAACCAAGTAAAGCGATTTGTCTGGGAAAATATTGTATGCCGCTTTGGATTACCTGGGGAAATCGTTTCAGATAACAGAAAACAATTCCGTGATAACCCATTCAAAGACTGGTGCGCGGAGTTAAATATCACACAACACTTCGCATCAGTTAAACACCCACAAACCAATGGCTTAGTTGAGCGCGCAAATCGAAGTCTAGGCGAAGGAATTAAAGCACGCCTGGACAAACACAAAGGCAGATGGGTGGACGAGTTGTCGCATGTCTTATGGGCGCACCGCACAACAATCAAGGTTAGCAATGGAGACACTCCTTTTTCCCTTGTCTACGGGACAGAAGCTGTTATACCAGCTGAAATTGGGATGCCAACTATCCGCACCGCGGAAGTTAATGCCACGACCAATGATGACGAACGACGGATAGATTTGGACCTTCTGGAAGAAAGGCGCGAGCGCGCAGCCATACGAGAGGCAAAAACCAAGTCAAAGATGAAGGGATACTACGATGCTAAAGTTCGAAGCACCTCATTCAGACCTGGAGACTTTGTGTACCGCGCTAATGATGCAAGCCACGCAGAAGATACAGGTAAACTTGGACCGAAGTGGGAAGGGCCTTATGAAGTCATTGAGGCACTAGGACAAGGCGCGTACAAACTGCGTAACACAGATGGCCACGAGCTACCACGCACATGGAACGTTTGCAATCTCAAAAGATGCTACCTTTAGATAAGGCTACGGCCTCACACATGGACACCTCCGCACTTTAGTAAGTGCTCAATAAATATCCGTGTATTTATATTTTGTTTCATTTAGACAAATGTTTTTCTTTTTTTACAAAAACTTGCAAGTATTAATAAAATGATTGCGGTTTCTAGCTAACTCTGTGATACACTTTACTTTATTGGTTACATATAATTTATGTCTCAATATTGTTTATTATATTATCTTTTGCCTACATGGCGTGCATGCACTAATTAAAGACCCACGATGGTAAAAGGATGAGTAAACCTAATAAATGACTCGTTGAGTAAGAGGGTTGCAAACCCATCAACATCGGATCACGTATCCTTGTTAAACACCTTACTCTCAAGACGTTGGAGTAAGTTTGATGCGCATCTCACGACGGGTGCGCAATTATGCATACTGTGCGCGTTTAACAAATTAGGAGTTAAGACAATTATCCCCTTAACATGGTATTTGCAGTACGCTGCAATCCATACACTTGTACATCTCACGATAGGTACACAACAACTTGTGCATCTCATATACATTTATGTTATACACGATAATGTCATACACGACTATGTCATAAATTTACACACGCTTATGTTAAGATTATGATACCAATGATTATATATTCTTTAAATATATTCATATAAACGGTTTGATTCTTAGACATCTTTCACGAAAAGACAAAATAAACTAAGCACAATCAATATAACCACAATCAAATTTGGTACAATATGCGTACAATCGCATATTTCAAAACCAACACTTTGTTATGGATTACGAATTCATACAAAAGGATAGACTTAACATGCATATGTGCAACAAAAATGTTAATCTATTACAAAAAGCTACCAAGACAAAAAAGATCTAAAGGCTACGAGTACGCTTGAGCCTAGAACTGCTAACACCACCTTGGGGCGACACTGTCGGTACGCTGACAGGCACACCATCAGACCTGGGGAGATGCGCATCACCAACACCGCAGAGGATAGCCTTTCCCTTCACACCCTGCTTCTTTGCCAATCTCGTAGCATGAGCTTCTAAACATTGCTTCAACGAGATTTCCTCCTCAAGGGCAAAGGGATCCTGGACATTGCGAGGATGGGCAAAGATGGGTACCTGCAGCTGCGACGAGTCTGGCTTGAGAAAATAGTCAGCCTCTGCCTCTGCACTCTCCACTGAATGCCTTGCCAAGGTCAACCCCTCCATGATAACACTTATGGGGTAATCCTGGTCACGCTCAAGTTGAGCGATATGAGGAAGCTCCAGCAGCTTCATCTTCTTCATTGATGCAACAAGCTCATCATAAGCACTCGCATTATAATCAGGCACTTAGGCGACAGGAACCTTCAACAGACCGCTCTCAGAGAGCTCCTCTACAGCTTGCGCCTTGCCACATGCAAGTGCGCGCTCAACAACCTCCCCAAATGCCTCTCGCACCTCTTGGGACTCCAAAGTACCCATCGCAGCAAGGCGTAACCCATGGCTAATGAGCCATCTGCGTTCAGCAATAGTAGACACCAAATGAGGGTACAGCTCCTCATCATACTCAATGCTCAGTTTACGCAGCTTGCGCTCCTGGTTCTCCAGCAAGCTCTCCACAGACTTGCAAAAGCCATCCATGTTCGACATAAGTTTGCCCTTGTTCAGTTCCATATATCTCAAGGCCCAAATGCAGGAGGCCTTGTATTCTCTTGCTCCTTTGCGCTCTTGAGTCAGTTCAGCAATAAGTGACATTTTCTCATCAGCAACCTTCTGGGCGTACATACTAGATGCCCTCGTTTCAACCTGTGCATCAGTCAACTGCGCCCTCAGAATATCTATCTCCTTGTCCTTCTGCGCAACTTGGCTACCCTCACCACTATACCGAGTCTGTAGCCGCGCAACCAATGAAGCCAACTCTTCTATAAGGCGACCTGTTGGCGCATCTTCAGCAGACTTTTCCTCACCCACCGGACTCTTGGGCGCAAACTCACCAGTATATGCAACATCAGCCTTGGGTGGCGAATTTCCAACTTGCGCACCCTCATCAACAACAGCCTCCAAACTGCGCGCAAGTAACAAAAAGTCAAACAATGACAACAATATCAACAAGGAATAAAAGGTTAAAGATAGGAGGTCCATTGCTTACTTGAAAGGAGGAGTTCCAGAAGCATCCTTCTGCGATGCAGTTTCTTCAGATGATTGCCTGACAGAGATAGCAGGGCGCTTACTCGATGTACTTGCGCCATCATCACCAGATGATCTCTTACGCTTCAACCTTTGGCTCTCCTCCTCCTCTTCCTCAGATTCATCCATGGCACTCCCCGACGAATCTACGTGTACTACCTCCACATGGATCTGCGACCCAGAACCGGGAAAGCTACGCAGAGGAGTAGCCATAGTAACACCTGGGGGGATCTCCCCTGTCTCACCTGTCTCCTCTGGCTCTTCCTGCGCAATGACCATTGTGCGCCCTGCAGTAGCCTGTAGAATTGGCTCTTCGTCATCCCTCAGAGGGCGCACCCCTACAATCACTTGTTTTGGCTTCTCCAAGCGAACCACGCTAAATAAGTCCATTTCTGCGCAACAAGCGACAAACAAACACAAGCTAAGTTAGATTATTCACAAAGGGAGGAGCGCTTACTACTAATAATCGAAAAGGAAGGAAGGACGAGCACCCACCCCGGCTATTTTCATCCAAAAAAGATGGCACCTCTTCTGGCCTACCGAAGTAGTTGCGACTGATGCCCATGTGCACCAACAACTCTTCTGGATACGCCTGTATCGGAATGCGATTAGTATTTATCGTGTCCGCATCAGCCTCGTTATACAGCCTGGGGTCTGGGCGCTCATCCTTCGGCAATGATTCTTTGGTATAAAACTCGAAAACCCATGGAAAGAAGGCACTATCTACCCAAAAGAACTTTTCCCTCCAAACCCTCAGCGCATCTAACTTATCTGTATAGCATTGCAATGTCCCGGCGCGCTTAGCAAAAGACACCCACCCATTCGACCACGTTGTGTGGTAGAACGCGCGGAATAGATGGACTGTGGGCTCAATCCCCAAAAGGCGACAATTTACTTCGAAGTTAGTTATTTTTTCTGCACCTATACAGTGCAGCTGAGAAATATGAAGGCGATAATGATTTAGAATATCGCACAAAAAGAGGGAGATGGGCGCACGCTGGTTCGCGAATTCGAAGAAGCGCGTATAAACCCCCACCTTCCCTCGCGGGAAATTTACTATTGATGCATTCGCAGCCGGAACTACCGGATGCAATGAGAGAGGGATGTAATAATCGGAGGTGAACTGACGAAGTTCATCCTCAGATATATCGGAAGGAATCTCAGACAACTGAAGAACCATTATTGGAATTTAAAGTGTTATGAAGCGCACGCGCTATTACCTGGGATTTCGTTGATTTCTTGATCGCTATTGGAAGGTTTAACAATGGCGGAAAAATGATGGTTTTTACTGTGGTAGCCACAGAGAAAATGACAGCTTCACTTTATATAGGGTACACATATTCGTGGATGTACGACATGTGTACCCCACTTGCTCTAATCGGACGGTTGGGAACTCAAAAGGTAAAGCACTTTTTCACCCACCACACACGATTTTCGAAGAAGATACTTGGACTAGGTTAACTCCCTACTTTTGGAGGGAAATAATTAAAACTTCCCCGCTACGCATCGAGTAATATATATTTTTAAGTTGTTAGTCCAGTACCCGCAATCACGCATTGCGCACACTAGACTGGGGGGACATGATGACGTATAGTCCGTATTCGGGTCACGAACCCGACCCATACTTAAGTTCATCACGAATGGACCCATACCCATCACGAATGGGCTATCACAATAGCGGTTTGGGCTCACGATGGCCCAAACCCAAAGCTATTTATGGTTTTGATATAGATATCCTTTATTTATGGATATATATCATATACCGCCCTATGCGGGATATGCTGAGGAGTGAAGGACACGAAACCGACTAGGGTTTCGTGTGTATATAAAGAGTCCTTCGACTCTCATTAAAGGTACGACTTACACAACCCTAACTCTCCTACAAACCCTAAAACCGATTACTTACTCTCACGCCGGAGGATAATTGTGGGAGACAATCCCACGATAAGCCTAACGGTGTTTTTCTGTTTTCTTAGTGCGCAGGTCTCAAGCATTAAGATCGAATTGGTACGGAATCAAGGAACGCCCAACTTTTGTATCAACAATCTGACTATCTTTCTTTTCTTACAAGTGATTAAATATTTGAAATGGAGAATTAAAATTGTTACAAGATTGAATCAAGGTACAAAACTTCTATTGCTTCTTTTCTATTTACACAGTTGCGTTTGGATACTACTAACAAGCATCAAACATGTTTTTAGCCAAATTGCCTACCTTTATTGGCTTAACTATGGGGTGTTTGGCTAAGCTAGAGGTTTTAGCATAAAGCCATTTCTAAGATGCGTTAACAGAAGTTTCTTTTTCTATTACTCAATTGATGTTCAGATTTTTCACATTATCCAGACCATCATCTTAAACAACGCATTTAGTGAAATGTAAGTTAATTTGCTTTTATTTGTTGTTATTTGTGTTACACTTTTTTAGTTGTAAATATATATGGAGCAAGAATATATGGTTAATATTTATAGCTTGCAAATTTGACCCATTTACTTAAATGAGTCTATTTGAGTTACGCAGTCAAAAGGGTAAATCAGAAATTAGGATCTGGGTTATGTGTCAAAGGGTCAAAAGTCGACCAAGTTTAATATCCATGCGTAAAACATCTTTGGTCATTTTTTTGGACATCTTTTAGGTCATTTTCTATTTGATTAAGAAACGGGGAAGCCATTGGGACAAAATGGTAGTAATATGTGGTCGAAACAAGGATTTAGCTTTTTTCTCAAGTCTTTAGAGTGGAAGATCCCTGTAAAGGTAAAATTATTACTTGCTACATGTTTCAGTCTTGACCGATTTACTTATGATGGGTGGATTCAATTATCTTTTACCTGTAATGCCCAATTTACTTATGATGAATAAAATCCATGGTTTTTCTTTCACAGATTAGAGGATTTGAAACACAAATGCATAAATGGATGGATGCTTGTGACTGCATTATAATGAAGGTAAGATAGTTTCCCAATATTTCTCATCGAACCGGACTGGTTTGTAGTTGCATAAATGATATATGTGCTGGGCAGTGCGGGTGTTTAGATTAGTGGTTGTTTGGGCTCATGATTTGGGAGATCATATGTTGAGGCAAACAAGAAGTTCTCTTTTACTGGTCATGGTTAAAACATACGATTGTTTGGTAGGAATCTATAACCATGTCCTTTGATAATTCAATATGAATTTAAGTGGTTGTTTTTCAAACCAAAAGGTGTTATGTATTTGTTAAACCGTGCATCTCATTGCTGTTATAGAGAATTGAAAACTAGAAGAAAAAAATTTATGCAATTAATGCTCTTTTGAAAGATTGTATTAGAAGTGGTTATATATCTTTTATATAATAAAACAAAACCCTTAGTGGGGACTTTTTCATTTCAAAAAAATCAAATTATACCTTATTAAGTAATAATCAAATTATTATTATTATTATTTTCTTAAATATTAAATAAGAAAAGCCTAAATACTTCTAAATTTATCCATATTTTATAAAAAAACTATTGTGATTTGTAATCATTAAAAAAAAACTTACAAAAATATATGTGTCAAAAACTAAAAAAAATAAAACTTAAAAATGGTGGAGCAAGTTTTTCAAAGATTTGGGCTGAAACTTAAAATTCAGTATCATTCCCACTAAAAATCATGAAGTCCCAACATTCCCAAATTCCTCCTCCATCAATCAAACTCGATCTCTTATCATTCATCCACGCACAATCATTGACACAAGAACATCTCCTCCAAATCTAATTAATATTAAAACCCATAAATAACCCTAATTCAATACCTCAATCAAAGTACAGTGGTTTTGAAGGTTCTGTTATAATAATTAAAACCCAGAATTAAAAATAATAATTTATTTAAAAGATTAGAAAAAACCCGCGCGTGCGCGGGCATTATATCTAGTGATGCTATATAACATTTCCTATCAGCAATGATAAAATGGGTTATAGTTTTTGGATGTACTTTTTCTGTTTAAAATTGTAATCGTCTTTCAATCAGTTGCTCAACTGTTTGATAAATCCTGATGATATAAAAAATTAATACATAAAATGCCCAAAATAAAAATTTAAATACAAAATAACCTAAGTGTTAGAAAACCTTAAACAATATTCAAGTCACTGAGTGAACAGTTGCTTAGTGAGTCACCTTCAGGAAGCCTAGGACGAGTCTAAGAAGAAAGTCTCTCCATTCAGTGAGGCGGAACTCAGTGAGTGGCACCTAAGCCAAAGAAGAAGGTGATGGGTTCAGTGAGTGATGACAATAACTCACTGAACCCCAAGACTCCTCAACAACTAAAGACTGAAGATAGAAGACTGAAGACTGAAGACATGAAGACTGAAGAATGGGCGGGACAAGGCGGAAAACGTTTGAAGGGATAAGGAGAAGTCCTTATCAGGCTGAAGTCAAACTTTCCCTGAAAGGCAAAATGTCAGGACAGTGTCATCACTGTACCTCAGAAAGCAATATTGTCTTATACCCAAAATAGCCTCTTGTAACAGAGACAAAATACGTAAGTATTTTGTCCTAACTAGCTTAGGTCACCTTTTGTCTTTATCACAACGGTTGTATAATACTTGTGTATAAATAGGAAACATAAGGTGGAGTAAAAGATTGACAAGTTTGTGCATTAAATGCTTAGACATTCACAAACAACTTTTACTCCTCCAAATAGCAACCTAGTCCCTGAGATAGCTGAGTAGGTTCAGTTTAGTTGCTACTTAAGTTTAGTGAGGAGTCACACCATACTTGTCATTCAATCCCAAGTGTTATTCCGCAAACACTTGGGTATAATTCTTTTTTAATTGCAAATAGAACTAAACGTTGAAAACTTGTGTCTTTTACTTTACTTTTATCCTTTAACAAAGTTTTAAATACATTACTAGCCATGGAACACTGGTAGCTTAACTTTTTAGTTATTACTATCAGTGTAAAAGGGAACAACAAGTGGTACCAGAGTCAAATGTTCATTCTTATGAGCCAGATCCATTTATGACTGCTGATAACATTCTTCAATGTCAAAAATAAATGTTAGATTTTCAAAAACTGCAGCAATTTTTGAAGGGGGAGACACATTTATTTCGACTACAACACATATCCTCTCACTGAACGCCACAATATCAAAACACATATCCATATCAACCAAAACACAACTCACAAAAATCATATCTATAACAAAAAAAACTACTACCGTAAACCAGATCTCAATTCATCACACAACTTACACAGAAAAACTTACCACTCCATCTAACCAAAAATTCACACACAGATCTCAAATAAGGAGATTAAACACAACCTTCAAAAAACAACAAAATCCATCATTCTCATCGGATCTATGGATCAAAAAGTCATATCCGATAAAAGAAAAAAAAAAAAAAAAAAAAAAAAAAAAAAAAAAAAAAAAACAAAAAAAAAAAAAACAAATCTGCCTACAACCGATTTACAAAACACCCAACATCATAACCTACAAACCTTCACATATTCAACACAACCAAAAAAATCAAACCCCAAAAACCCATATCTGTATACCCATGATCTAAACAAAAAAAATTCACCTTCACAATCATCTCACAAGATAACAAACCCAGAAACCGATCTAGACAAAACCCAGTCTAGATCTTGATACCACGCCACAAAATATTAACCACAACCCAACACCAACGATGGTGGTAGTCCGACGGCGGCGGCGGTCACCAAGAAACCCTAATCCTAGCCTCAGTAGGTCTCAAAGTATAATGAAGAATTTTTTGTTTGAGATACTCATGGGTGCAGTAGGTTTCAGCTTTACAAATACAGGACTGATGACAGTCTTATATGGGAAAGGTGTTGAACCTGAGATGGTTCTCAAAACAAAACTAAACCCCACGGTCACTGAACCCCAACCTGACCCCACTCACTGAACCTGAACCTCAAATAGTAAACCTCAGGTCACTTAACCTTATCCTGAACCCTATCACTAACCCTGAACTCGGTCAGTCCACTGAACCGTACTTGGTCTCTGAACCCCAGACCTGAACCTTACCCACTGAACCTTTCAAACTGAACCAGGTTCACTGAACCTGGTCACTGAATCAGTCACTGAACCTTGTCACTGTACGAGTCACTAAACCTGGTCACTGAACATGCAATGAAGCTAGTGAACCCACTCACTGAAACCTGTCAGTGAACCCAATTGAGACTGAACCCGAGTCTCTTAAAAAAGGCTTTGAACCTGTAATGGTTCTCAAAAAGTAACTAAATGTTGGGAATTAAACCAACAGTTAGTACTGCCAAGTATAATGTTACAACTGCTGAAGATTAACACTAACAGTACTAAGTCAGTTAGTACTGCTAGTACAGATGGTTAGTACTAATTATGAGATGAAGACAGAGTTGAAGACGCGTAAAGATATATATAGAATAGATATTGTGTATATCTTATAATTATAGAATGATATGAATGTTAGTTTACTTGTAAAGGACTCCTTGTTCTATAAAAGGAGATTCTAGGTTAGGTTTTCAGTATCTCTCATATACGTATTATTGTGAAAGCTTCAAGGTTGTTAAACCCTAGTGATAGTCGAAGATAACTCGTATTATAATAATAATATTGAAGCTATTTGGTTGATTAAACACTTGTGTTCATACATTGTTCATTCACTGTGACATTCATTCATCACACAAACAATATCTTCTAAGTATTAGCTAGTAAATTCCGCTTGCTAGTTAATATTAACTCAAAGTATCTTCAACACAAGTAGTGTGTTTAGATCCTCTCAAAAAGTAACTAAATCTCAGTAACTGACCCCTTGATCCTGAATAAAATTCAGGTCCCTGAAACACTATATTCAGGTCATTGAAAACCACATTGGGGTCCTGAAAAACATAGTGACCCTGAAATCACAGTCCTTGAACCTGAATGAGTTACCGAGTAACTGAATATAGACTCTCTGAAACCGAGGGAGTACCTGAAAATTCAGTCCTTGAAACCAGAGTGACTGAAATTTGTTCAAGTCCGTGAAGCCCGACTCCCTGAACCTGAAGAGTTTCTGAAACCGAGTCCCTGAACTCGTGGTGTCTCTAAACATAGTGCCTGAAACCGTAGAGTCACTGAAGCCATGGAGATTCTGAATGTGAGCTCCTGAAACTTTCAGAGAGTGATACGAGTGGGATATCACAGCTGTTGCAACATCAGGGAGTTGGGAGGATTAAAGATGGGTATGAAAAGTGGGTATGAAATGGTATATGGGAGGAACTGATTGAAAGAATCAGCGTGGTTGCTTAAGTTGTTTGAGAAAGGAGTATGGAATCAGTATCTTATTATGTCACTCAACACACAACTCTGCTCACTGAACCAGTTGTGACTGAACCAGGTAACAACCACTACCCTTTGGTCACTGATTCAAAACCTATTCCCTAGACCTTAACCTTAAAACCACAACATCATAACCTGAAAATCACCACTGAAACCAAACCCAAGGTGACTGAAAGCGAGTCCAGCACCTGAAAAACCAAACACCATAACCTGATAACCAAAAACCACAACCTGTTTCACCTAGGCTATTTGTATATTCAAATAGAAATAGGGGGAGACTGTTGGGTTAACAATTGACCCAATTGCCCTCAACAAGGATTTGAAAATAAAATATCCTATCTTACTCACTGATAAAGAAATCAGTGTTATATAATGCTCTTTGAACTGAAGAAACACTTTACTTACTAATGCGGTGTCAGTGGGTAAAGTATATGAGCTACAAACAACTCCAGTGTCACTGAGATTTGACAAATGTCTCAGTGACCCTGAAGACGCTATCTCTACAAACAGACTGAAAAATATGGGTGGAAACTTCCAAAAGGGAAGTCAAACAAAGTACAAGGAATTGCCATAGAAGTGAGAATATTTGTTATAACTGATCCAAAAGAATGGTTGGTGCTTTTTCAAAAGAGGAAGATGAAGAGGGACCACTTGTAGTGGATGACAACTCACACCGACCACCATCTCATGTCTTTGTTTATTTACCTATATATATGTTTCTTTGTAGCTGAGGTAGTATGGATTCTAAACAAACAAATAATACTTAGTATTAGTTGATAGAATTCTCCTCTCATTGAATCTCAAGCTTAGCTTGGATCAATGAGAGTTTATTTGTCATTCAATGGGGATAATATTCCACAACTATCCCCTTCAAGAAGCTGAAAAATGTTATCATGTAGTCAAGTGGGTATTGAGTAATCTTGTATTTATTGTTCATCATTATTAATGAATTTGTTCTTTATTTTTATCAAGATTTACTCAAATTATTTTGGACCAACATTACCATTTGTCAAAAAATTTGTTGTGGTTTATAAGAAACTGATAATCCAAAACTGGTTATTTGACCGCTAAATAATACTGATAATCAGGAGTAGCATTTTTTGTCGACACATTAAGAAAGATTATTGTGACTTGTAAGTTGTAATTACCACAATCAAATAGTAAGGTTCAAAGCGCCAATCCAAACACCCCCATTATGCAAGTTATTTTGAAGTCTATGCCCACTGATGTCTGATCACACCTCTAATAAAGACATCAAATAAGTTACTATAAGCCTCATTTTCAGGATAAGGCATGGTATAAAATGGTCGAACAGCCAAAGAATAACGGTGAAGTCTATAGAATTCAGTTCTGTACTTACAATCAAGAAAATATACAACATATGTTAAGTTATCCTAAGCTGAAGAACAAAGAAATATTGAAAACTAACAGCTATGTGCGCAAAGAAAAGTTGAGCAATTTTAACATACTTTTCAAATACAAGTTTGCCCAGTGTTCTCTCCATTTCTGTGTTCAAGTCTCCATGTGGATCCACTTGGTAACCAGCTTCCTGTTAGATCATGTTTCCAAAAGTTAAAAAATGCAATTGAGCAAGTAAAGCATGAAAAAACAACATAATATATATGATATTGGAGGCTTAATGAAAATAATTATTAGACTTTAATAACCCTTAGCATTTGAATTCCTTCTTCAAATGTAAGTCGCAATGTTTCGTGCAAGTACTGCATATTTATGATATTAGAACACGAGTATTGACAAAGTAAATTAACATGAGATACGACCATGATACAATAGAATTACTTTCAAAGGTGTGATTGGGTACTGTTTTCCAATAACATCTAGCTCTTTCTCGCATCTTTCTTTCAATTTGTCAAATATGTTGACAAAAAGATGGTCTACAATATCCATCATCACCTACATAGAATTCACTAATCAGAACTCAGAACTTTCTAAATCATCACTAATGCGATATTCCTTTTCAATGTAGTAGGTAGTCCATACCTCAGAATAGTGCTCTTTGATCTCCATTTCCACATCAATCCCTGTGAATTCACATAAATTCCTGTGGGTATACGAGTCCTCATCTCTAAATACAGGACCCACAACAAAAACACGTCCAAAATCAACACACATTGCCATCTGTTTGTGAAGCTGTGGCGATTTTGGCAAACATGCAGGTTTGCCTTTGTACTCCATTTTAAAAACTCCTGACAAACCTTATTGAAGCTTGCAACTAACTTCCGTGTATGGATTTCAACAAAATCTTCATTTAGCATAAACTGCCTAAATAACTGAAAGATATTGCATTAATATTAATTCAACATATTCAGTTCAATGTACGCGAATTATATAATATGTCACTGTAAAATGAAGATATCATGCATTTGGTACTTGGCACTCAAGACGGAAAATCCCTTGATTTTCCGGCATATCCAAGTTCCTATAGTTCACACGAGTGTCCTAATTAACACGAACAAGATGATCTCTATCTTGCATAATTCAGATGCATAAAGCAGTCAAATTTAGTATCCAACAATTGGAAGTTTCCGACGAAAAACTAAAAAAAGCATAAAAAGTTTAATGATTTCAAATGATAAGGTTAGCTCACCTTCAAAGCCTTTTCAACCCTTTACCATCACTTCGAACAGCATCCTTCACATTAATAGGAAGTGCAGGTACAACTCTGTTAATAGAATAAATTTTCCTCACTTGGATTTCAACCTACAATTGTGTTCAATTTCACACAATCATCGAAATTTAGTAAAGAAATGAAATACTAATTAGCAAGCAGTAAAGCAAACAACAGTTTATCGTAAAAACAATCATAAACAAGTTTCATCATTCTTCCACGGGCATAGGTCACTCAAACTCTTTTTAAAATATTAAACTACTCATATTTTTTCAATCTTTGTGATGTTTCTGAAAACTTGACCCGCAACCAGTATTAGTGAGTGATAAAAATTGCGGTGGCATGCCAATTGTATAACAAAACTAATGTGGTGTGATGCATGTCCATGTTACACAACACGAATAGTTTACACAATTGTCAAGCCACATCAACAAATGTTACCCATAATACAGGTTTTACCCCAACCCGACAAGGTCAATCATTCAGAATAAATTCATTAAAAATTTTGAGACATATAAGAGGATATTTAGGATTTCTCAAATTTTCTACTTGTCCGCTTTTTCTACCTAATTTTAAGGCTTTTGTGCGGGCAAAATAAGCAATATTCAATTAGCACGTTGCGAAAGTGCTCATTTGCAATAAAACTAAAAGTTAAAACAGAGTATTTATGTCATATCTAACACGTTATACATAAAGTTGATATAAAAGTATAAAAACGGGTTTTATTAGTTGTTACATTTAAATATAAACAAGCAAATCCAAACACTATTTCCTTAACTAATCCCGAACATCCTCTAAACTCGAGTACTTTAAGACTAAATCACTTAACAACCAATAACCACAAAAAACCATCCAAATTATTCCAAAAGGCTTTTGACCCAGCGGCATCCATGAGTAAGTTAAGTTCCCAACCAAAATATTGTGTCCCATCTAGGGCAAATGTGTGTTAGATTAATGTGTTTGCCTTACCTCCTGAGAAACACTAATATCGGGAACACTAAGTGTTAGTTTTATGGACAATAAATTAATAGTGTATGTTAGGATCGAACTCGAGACCACGGGATTGCACACTTTACGCATGAAGAATTAATGTTTAATAATTAAATATAAAATGTTATATATAATTATTAATTACACAAAACGACTAACGACCGTTAAGTAATTAATGAAAATTGACTAACGACCGTTATAAAAGGACTATAGATGAAAATAGAGGAAAGAATGTTCTGGATCCCCTTAGGATGCTTATGGCCGATCGGTGGGGCTTTGGGGGGTAACACAAACCCACTCCAACTTGTCCTCCAAGTTTCATCTAGTATATAAACAAGGCTTAGGGATCATTGTTTGCTAATCTTGTACACATACTGATACTCTAAACTTGTTTCTTCTTTTCTTTGGTTTTAGGCCAATCGATCACTAAACCCTTCAGGGTGATCGAATTTTTTTGATTATCAAAAAATAATTGTTTTGTATTTCTTTAACTAGCATTAACATTAATTTGGTATTAGTACGTGTGTACAAGAACGTGGTACAAACACATTATTGTTTGTATCTTGGATTGAATTGAAAAGCGGTAAGGGTCAATTCTTATAATCCATATAAACCCTAATTAGGGTTCATTATGTTGCTTGTTGAAGATTGCAAAAAGGTACGCATACATTTATTATTCGGTTAACTAATTACATGTTATATGATCCTTAATGCTTCCGCACTTGCTTTGATGTTCATATGTTTTAATTAATGATATGTCATGTTATTAAATTTCAACACTAAGAACACCTTAAATATCAACAAAAGGACTCTTTACTAATACCATTGGCAAACTTAACATTCAACACACACTGCACTCGCCTGCGTATCAGAACAGTTTTATTTACCAAATTATGCGTTACTAAGCTAGCTTTAGTCCATACTCGACCTGAATTTGTTTTTGATTCGAGATCGTTTATTGGTATGTCACCGTAGTTTCGTGATAATGGGTCTGCTGAGGTGGTGAGTGATACGTTTAAGATGTTGCCTATTGCGCCTTTTTGGCTTCTTTTTTGCTTACTTCTTGGTTATTGGGTTTCATTGCTAAGAATTAGGATTCTGGTTACAATGGTTTTAGTGATGTTGGAATTCTGAAGCGACGGGTATTGTCCCTTCTGTTTTAGTTTTGTAAGTTTTGGTTTAGGTTGTGCATGATCGATAGAAAAAGTCAAAATGCATATGGTTTGACTTCCGCAAGAATGAGATCCTATAGGCAAATGCAAATGAGTACTCTAGATATATGGATTTCAGGAGGATTAACAACCACTCAAGCCCCGTTTTTAAGGGAGAAAAGCAGTGCTATTGCTTAGGGTTATTGTTTTTTATAAGAGCACAAGGTGTCGTGGATAGCCAAAACTCCTCATTTGGGGCCCACGGGGTGTCACATCACTTTAACAAACCTCCACAACTAACCCCCTTATCATAACTAACCTCAACTTACTCGTTTGGGGCCCACCACTTACAACTTTATTTATTTTTATTCAAATATCCAAATAAACTAAACTCATTTCATTCAAATAATACAAATAATACAAATAACATTTTTTATAAAAAAAGGTAAAAAAAAAAAAAAAAAAAAAAAAAAAAAAGGATACAAAACTGCACCCAATTTACACCTTTAGTTATCTAAATGGGCTAAATGGCTAAATGGGCCTAGTAACTTGGCCACACAAACTAAACCCTAGTCATTTCCATATTTTATCAGCCGCTATTATTTTGCCCTTTTCTATCTTCTTCCTTATTAATTTGCTGCTGGTAATTCATTTTGTTAAAAAAAAGGTCAAACGGCTATATGTAACAAAATATAAACCGTTTATATTCACTTGGGCCCCACTCCAACAGTTGTTTGTTAGGGAAATGGGTTCGTCGTGTGGACGACGAGGCTTCTAGTGGCGAGCGATGAGGAACCATGATGGTGTTGTGGTGAGGGCTGGCGAGCGATGAGGAAAGCCACACCTTGTGCTCTAAGAGCCATAAAATTTCATGCACTTCTATTATATATAGGGAGGTGATTTTCACAACAAATAAATTAATGGGGACACCACAATATTACACTCCTAATACATATGTTACAATATACCATGTGTATAATTGTGGTGTCCCCATCAATTTATTTGATGTGCAAATCACCTACCTTATATATATTAGACGAATATCCGTGCAAAGCGACAGTGTATAGCGGCAAATAATTATACTTGCGAAATCGTGATTCTGGTTCGATCTTTGATACAAAGCGTGTATTTTTTTTAAATACAAAGCGTGTATTTTTTATAATTAATATAGTATGTGTTTTTGAAAAGTTGTCAAATTTAAAATTGATCAAGAAAAGACATAATTTAACAAGTTTTTGAAAAGTTGCCAAGTTTAAGGAGTACTTAGGGGTAATTTAGGCAAACTACATTAATTTAAGTTTCAAGATTTCAAGAAAAGATATAAACTCTTTATAAAGTAGTAGAGATATACACAATATAAGACTTGAATTTAATTAGTTTTGATACATATGTATTTTGTGTTTGTGTTTAAGGTTCTCTTTATGGTAATGACACGGGCCAATAGACGGCCTTGCGACCATTTAACCTACCGTATAAAGGCACGTTGGAGTGGATCACAAGACTCACATGTGATAGTAAACTACTCTAAAAGTAAAACAAATTGTGTTGACCAATCACGAAAAACTAATTAAAATAGCTGTTTATAAAGTATCATGTTTTAACGGTCTGGGCGATTTTACAATAGATTATGACCGTATTACAAAAATGTAAGAGGTTTTAAGTTGAACAAGCGTTGATGAATAAAAACATGAAGTAACACTTTCTCAAGAAAAGCTATAACAGATTTGAATCTATGCGACACATACTCAAACCACGTGGATTACTTCGCACACCTAGGGGTGTAATCGAGCCGAGACAACTCGCGAGCAACTCGAGATCGACTCGAAAAATACTCGATTCGACTCGATTTTAAACGAGTCGAGCTCGAGCTCGAGCTACTCGTGTAAGATGTCGAGTCGAGTTCGAGTTCTAAGTTACTCGGCTCGTGAAGCTCGCGAGCCTTAACGAGCTTTAATAAAATTACATATATACCCTTTATTTACACATATATTTACTTTCCATTTTCTTTCATATAAAACACAAGGACCTATTTGCAATTTCTAAAAACTACACTATACTAATAAACCTAACCCTAACTATATCTCATTTTCATCTTCATCTCCAACCTCCCACTTCTTCTCTCTCTCTTGCCGCCACCGGCCACACCCCACAGCACCACCACCGCCACTCCTACAACCACACCGCCACCACCAACGTGACCCTCTCACTCTCCTCTTTCTTTTGCTATACTACATGCGCCACCAAACGACACCATCATCTCGTTGTCTTATCACCGCCGCTACCACAACCTTACCACCACCATTTTCGTACTCTAAACGTGTAGATAACTATCTTGAAGAATGAAAGTGTGCAACCACAAAAATCAGAATTAGATATACGACCTTCATAAACTTGATTTTATTTAATATATACGAGCCGAGCCGAGTCGAGTTTCGAGCTCGAGTTTTAGTGATCGAGCCGAGCTCGAGCTTAAATTTTGAGGCTCGGTCGAGCTCGAGCCGAGTTTCGAGCTCGAGTATTATATGTCGCGCCGAGCTCGAGCTTGTCAATACTCGACTCGACTCGGCTCGTTTACACCCCTAATTAACTTTCGCACACATAAAAATGTTCTCAAACTTCTTCCTAATGCCACATTATTGTCCTTTGATTGGACTGTCAAAAAGCGGATCATCTTTTTCAACAAATGAAAGAAAGCTACATACTTGTAGGATGATAATTATGATTGTTTTTTAGTAAGCTATATCATCACTCTTTCTTTAACAGAAATAATTTAGCCTCTTAAAAGTGTTCTAAACTTCTTCCTAATGACACATACTTATCCCTGATCAACTGTGGCCACTTTTTTCAATAAATGAAAGAAGTCGTATGCTTTTTGTTGGTGTATATGTCCGGACGTCATGATACGTCCGGACGATACATACTTGGTCCGGACGAGGCCTTCGGAGCCGGACGCCACATTATGTCCGAATTTATGATTAACCGTTCGACCATCCTTCCGACAGAACCGCCGTCAAACGTATTGAGTAGTCCCATCAAGATGTCACTTCCTTAGATTTTGCGGGATTATGTCTACCACGTGATCTGACATCTACCTGCTAAGTCAGACGTAGGTCAACGCAAAAGTTTCAAGGTAAATAGGTACAGTAGATGTGGCTAGTATAAATACCCACATCTCATTTGCAATAAATTTTAATTTACACCTACTACTGTTACTCTCATACCACTATTCATATTACCCGATACTCATTCTTACGCCGGAGGTTGGTCCTAGGATCAAACCCGGGGCGAGCCTAACGCGTGTTCTTCTTGTGTAGGAGTGAACAAGGTCCGAAGGAGCCCATCCGAAGGACAAAGCATAGAAGTGGGACCTACCTGCAAGGTTTTACTTCAACAAATTGGCGCCATCCATGGGACCCGCTATTCAATCTACCAGAGCGTTGAAATGGCTGGTCCTTCCTCTCACTTCCCAAACGAAACCGATAACAACCAGAATCAACGACTGAAAAAACCGAAACGCCTCGAAAAATCCGAAACGATCGGCATGGTAAGAAGCTAGCCGGAGAATAGAAAGAGAAGGTACGGGGGGCAGGACGAGGAATGGATGAACGTCCCGATAGTTTCCCCCCCGGTCGCGACCGGTGATCTGTCGGAGGAACCACTCATCGTCGAAGGTGACATAGAGGGGTATTTAGTCCGAAGGATATACATCGACGAAGGATCCTCCGTGAACGTAATGTATGAGCATTGTTTCAGTAACCTCAGCTCAGACATAAGGGAAAGGCTCAAAGAGACGAGCACTTCTCTGGTGGGATTCTCTGAAGAAACGAGCAGGCCGTTGGGAAAAATCGAATTGGATGTGTGTTTCGGCAACCACTGTATGTTACGAAAAATAACTATGAAATTTTGTGTGATACAGTCCCCATCTCCCTATAATGTGATACTGGGCCGAACCGGTCTTAAGGAGTTAAGGGCAATCCCATCGACAATTCATTCGATGGTCAAGTTCCCCACACCAAAAGGTGTGGCGACATTGGTCGTACGGTCGGCTATGGTGCTAGAATGCAGGCGACTGAAAAAGAAACAAATAATGGAGGTGCCTCGAGAGGCAAAAATTGTCAAATCGGAAGTGGGTAGGGCTGAGGAAATCCTAGTGAACCCCGCACATCCGGAACAACTGGTCACCATAGGAACGGGGTTTTCGAGAGAATGCCGGAAACATCTAGTCGAGCTGTTGAGGAAGAATAAGGACGTGTTCGCATGGCAACCCTCGGATATGACCTGAGTTCCATGACGACTGATCAAGCACCACCTGAATGTCAACGTTGACGACACGCCGGTAGCTCAGAAGAAGCGTAACTTATCCGAGGAAAAGAATCAAGTGGTACTAAAGGAGGTGGATGAATGGCTGAAAGCGGGAATCGTTCGGCCAGTTCGCTATCCCACGTGGATCTCCAACCCAGTACTAGTAAAAAAGAGCGATGGAAATTGGCGAATGTGTATTGATTTCAAAAACTTAAACTCCTCATGTCCGAAGGATTACTATCCGCTCCCGGAAATTGATTGGAAGATCGAGTCGGTAATGGGGTTCAGGTACAAGTGCTTTCTAGACGCTTACAAGGGTTACCACCAAGTCCAAATGGCCGAAGAAGATGAAGAAAAGACGGCGTTCTATACGGAACAAGGAACATACTGCTATACCAAAATGCCATTCGGCTTAAAGAATGCCGGAGCCACCTACCAACGTCTCGTTGATTCGGCTTTCCGGAGTCAGATTGGTAGGAATCTGGAAGCCTATGTGGACGATATGGTGATCAAGAGCAAAGGAGAAAAGGAAATGTTGGCAGACATCGCTGAAACCTTCTACAACCTGCTAAAAATTAACATGAAGTTAAATCCGAAGAAATGTTCCTTTGGCGTGGAAGAAGGAAAATTTCTAGGCTACATGGTAACCTCCGAGGGTATTCGGGTAAACCCGAGTAAAACAAAAGTCATTGCACAAATGAAATCCCCTTCGACTTTGAAAGAAATGCAGAGCCTAAGTGGCAAATTGGCCGCTCTAAACAGATTTCTGGCAAAATCCGCCGAGAGGTCCCTTCCATTCTTTGAAACTCTGAAAAACATTACCAAAGAAAACAAGGACGAATATAGGTGGACCGATAAGGCTGAAGAGGCATTCCAGTCGCTCAAGAAGCTCATCTTAGATCTCCCATCCCTATCAACACCTAAAACAAAAGAGACCTTATATGTGTACCTGTCAGCGGCAAAAGAGGCAATCAGTGCGGTCCTGCTAACCGAGAGAGACGGGAAGCAGTCGCCCATTCACTACGTAAGCCGAACCTTACAAGAAGCTGAAAAGAACTACTCTCCGGTCGAAAAACTGGCGCTGTCGCTGATACACATGTCAAGAAGATTAAGAAGGTATTTTGAGGCCCATCCCATCCGAGTAATAACGGATCAACCAATAAAGCAAGTTCTAAGTAAGCCTGAGGCCTCCGGAAGGTTGACAAAATTTTCCATAGAGTTAGGAGCCTACAACATCACCTACATACCAAGGAACGCAGTTAAGGGGCAAGTCCTTGCAGACTTCATATCGGAAATTCCTGTCGGAATGGAGGAGTCACATCCGAAAAAACAAGAAAAAGGAGTCCACGACATCTCCAATCCGGAGAACTGGATACTCTACACAGACGGTGCGTCAAGCAGTAAGGGTTCCGGAGCGGGCCTCGTGTTGATCGGACCCTGCCAGACCGAACACACTTACGCTCTCCGTTTAAACTTCAAAAGTACCAACAACGAAGCAGAGTATGAGGCGCTCCTCGCCGGTCTGCGGCTCGCCAAAAAGATGATGGTGAAATACCTAGAGGTCCGAGTGGACTCAAAGCTGGTAGCGAGTCAGATTAATGGGGACTTTGTAGCGACCAAGGAAAGTATGATCCGATACTTGGCAAAGGCGAAAGAATACATCGGCGGTTTCAAAAAGTTCAAAATCTGTAACATACCGAGAACACAGAATCAAAAGGCGGACGTTTTGAGCAAACTAGCCTCGGTAGCTTTTAACCATTTGACCAAAGAAATTCTGGTCGAAGTGTTGGAAAAGCCGTCAACCGAAGAGAAGCAGGTCGGAGCAATTGTAGAAGAAGAAGAGGATAACTGGATGACACCGATCATCCGATGTCTGAAAGAAGGGGTGTGGCCTGATGACCCCAATGAAGCAAGGGCACTACGGATGAAAATCCCTCAATATACGATGGAAGGAGATGTGTTGTTCAAAAAATCATACCTCAGCCCGATGCTAAGATGCGTCGGCCCTCTCCAAGCAAACTATGTCATCCGAGAGGTACACGAAGGGGCATGTGGGATGCACCCCGGTCCAAGGTCGGTCGTAGCCAAACTAATGCGGCAAGGATATTACTGGCCAACCATGCACAGAGACGCCAGGGAGGAAATCAACAAATGCGATTCCTGTCAGATCCACGCTCCGGTTCCGAAGCTACCTAAAACCATCATGACATCTATCATGGCACCGTGGCCCTTTTACCAATGGGGAATGGACGTACTGGGCCCCCTACCGGAGGCCCCAGGGAAAGTAAAATTTGTCATTGTGGCTGTCGATTACTTCACAAAGTGGATAGAGGCAAAGCCCCTTGCCAAAACCACCGGCAAAGACGTAAAGAAATTTGTGTGGGAGAATATCGTTTGTAGGTTCGGACTCCCAGGCATTATAGTCACGGACAACGGAACAAATTTCGTCAAAGACCCGTTCAAAAGCTGGTGTGAGAAGTTAAAAATTAAGCAGATTAACACAGCGGTGGCTCATGCTCAGGCAAATGGACTAGTCGAAAGGGCCAACAAAAGCCTCATGCACGGTATCAAAACCCGCCTCGTGAGAGAAAGAGCTAGATGGGTGGATGAGCTACCAAACGTTCTATGGGCCTTCCGGACTTCACTCAAAACAAGTAACGGGGAAACCCCCTTCAGCCTCACGTACGGTAGCGAGGCGGTTATTCCGGCCGAAATTGGAATGCCCACACACCGCACCATGCTTTATAACCCGGAAGACAATGAAGAACAACAGCGTCTAAACCTTGATTTGTTACAAGAAAGACGAGAGATGGCAGCTATCCGAGAGGCCAAGTATAAAACCAAGGTCGAACAATATTACAACCAAAGGGTCCGTCCGGTGTCTTTCAAAGTAGGAGATTTCGTGTATCGAAGAAATGAGGCTAGCCGAGTCGAAAACCAAGGAAAGTTGGGACCTAATTGGGAAGGCCCATACCGGGTCGTCGAGGCCTATGACAACGGCTCATACAAGCTCCACACGATGGAAGACCGAGAGGTACCTCGGACGTGGAATGCAATGAATCTACGAAATTGTTTCTTGTAAAACCGGTACGCCGAAGTTTCCTAACATCTACATCTATAGTGTTCCAATAAATAAAAAGAACAGTTTTCCGATATAAAATTGTATGACACTCTAATGATGTGCCAATAAATTCATCGGATTGTGGAAAACACTCCCTCACTCGTGAGTGGATCGTGAAATCACTCCGGACAATACATTAATCGGATTATGGAAAACACTCCCTCACTCGTGAGTGGATCGTGAAATCACTCCGGACAATACATTCATCGGATTGTGGAAAACACTCCCTCCCTCGTGAGTGGATTGTGAAATCACTCCGGACAATACATTCATCGGATTATGGAAAACACTCCCTCACTCGTGAGTGGATCGTGAAATCACTCCGGACAATACATTCATCGGATTGTGGAAAACACTCCCTCACTCGTGAGTGGATCGTGAAATCACTCCGGACAATAAATTCATCGGATTGTGGAAAACACTCCCTCCCTCGTGAGTGGATCGTGAAATCACTCCGGACAATAAATTCATCGGATTGTGGAAAACACTCCCTCCCTCGTGAGTGGATCGTGAAATCACTCCGGACAATAAATTCATCGGATTGTAAAAACACTCCCTCACTCGTGAGTGGATCGTGAAATCACTCCGGCCAATAAGTCAAGCAGTTATGCGGAATAATAAACAAAATACATGTGACACTCTGGTCTTACATCGTTCGGTCAATCCATAACGACGGCTCAAACAAATAAAGACTACATTCTCGCAAAAGAGGCAACAAACGCATAGCTATATTAATCCACCCGAGGATGCAAAAAATGACATCGGCCACAAATAATAATGTACAAGTACTTAAGCTAAAAATATTGTTCATGTTACATTCATCCAAGATAAGGAACACAAAACAGAAATCAAGGGTCCCTACCGGCAACTTCCTTCACTCCGGAAGAGCTTCCGGTTTGTTGAGTCGCTAAAGCTTCAATGGCACTCGGCTCTGAAGAAGGGAGATCAGGAAAAAGGTTCATAAGGTCACCTAGTGGAAGGCGAGCAGAGTCCGCGAGCTTCTTAATGTAAGGATATTGAGCCTCAAACAATTTGTTGTACTCGGCTTTCCAGATATTTGGAGCCTCCATGTTAAGTTTCTGAAACCGAGGCAAAAACTTTTCGACATCCTCTTCCCTTCGCTCATACCGAAGACCGTCCAAAAACCCAGCAGAATAAGACAAGCCATAAACTCTCCCCATGCTCTTCTTGTACTCATGACTCTCGAATAACCTTCGGCAAGCCGCAGGGATTAACTCTTTCACAGTATTGTGGCGAATGGACTCCGATACGCTGACTTCTTCCGCCAACTCCGCTTTCTGCTCCTCCAACTGCTTAACAGCCTGATTCGACTCCTTCAACTCCCTCTCCAGCTCCCTAATTCTATCAGCTTGACCTCCGGCCACTTTCCTCCAGTCATCCCTTTCTTTTTGCATATCGGCCAGCTGGTCAGAAAACCCTTCCTCCCTCACCAAGGTGGCTTCCCGCTCAGCCGCCATTTGTCTCTGCAACTCTTCAAGCTCTCCCACCGCACGATCATACTTCCCAACCATAGCTATTCTCCCTTGTTCAGCTACCTGTTGACCATGCTCCAACTCCCTTGTCCGCGTGATCATCCTGGTAAACCGGCGCAACACTTCCGCTTGTGTCACAATCCCATTCGCGGACTGAACATACGAACAGCGAATTAGCCGGCTGGTGGACAACTCCTCCAACGCAGCCTGCTCAGCGGGAGTCGCAAGATGCGACAACATCTCTTGACATGCTCTATAAGAATTTAACCGGACATCTTTTGTCAAAGACCATGCCGGGACAAACACTTCCCTTCCGGAAGAACCCTCATCTGCAGTAAATCAACCACAACTTAGAATCACGAGAGAACAGTCAAAGGAACCATAAAGAAGGACTCATATACCTCTCGCCATTGAGTTGGGTTCTTCGGATGCGGGAGGGGAATCCTCAGGGTGCACAGACAGATCTATACAATATATATATATATATATATATATATATATATATATATATATATTGTGAATATATATATATATAGGGGGGCTTTATTTTCAGAACCCTGTTAAGTGCGGGAACTGCGAGAACCTCCTCTAGACCAATCAACATTTTTTAAGCATTAAATATTTTTATTTAATTCAAAAGGGTATAATATTAAAAGACATTTTATATTATTTTTGTTTTTTTTAATAAATCCCGTTTTTTAAAAACACTAAATTTTCGAGGCTTTTTTTTTTTTTTTTTTTTTTTTAACATACATGTTTTTAAAATGATTTAGTGCATATGTGTTTTTAAGAATTAATTTTTTATTTTAGTTTATCTAATAATTTTTTCTAACATGCATGTTTTTTTCAAATGATAAGGTACATATGTGTTTTTTATATAATGTAAACTTATAACAAACAAGAACATAAATGTTATATATAAAATTCGATATCGATTGAAATACAATTAAAATACAAATTTTTCAAAAGCATAAATAAATGAATCTAATCAATATATACACGTGAGCACTAATTAATATTCAACACAAAATGGACATATGTGCACTCTCAAATGTTGTCATCATTTTTAGAACTCCGACATATATGCACACGCGTAGCCGTCATCTTTTCAAAAGTTGGACATATATGCACACCCGTAGCCGTAAATATTCTTGTAATTACACCTGATACAAAGAAAAGTATAAAAGTTAGCAACAATAATTTTATTAAAATATACATGTTTTAAACATTCCGTTTATAAGCAATCATTTTCTAAAACATATGTGTTTTAAAACATACATGTTTAAAACAGAACATACATGTTTAAAAACATCATGTTCTCAAACATATATGGTTTTCATTAATTAGATCCCACTAACCAAAAACCATTTCATAACAAGTTACAAGTTACAAGTTACAAGTTCTCCGCAATAACAAAAAACCATTCATAAAAGAGCTATAGATCCACAGTCTTAAGGAAACTTTTTTTTAAGTTCTAAAAAAACAAAATAGATCCCATCACAGGTCAATGAAAATTAAACAAACACTCTTGTTTTCTTAAAATTATGTATTTTGAGTTTTGTTTGGTAAAACAAAGCTAATAAAACATGTATATTTTTATTGGTTCTTTGTCAATATGCTAATATGTGACACCTTTGCACAAAAAATATTGATCTCTATGATTTTGTTAATAATGTTATATGGAGTAAATGGATCTAGACCGGACATATCATAAAAAAAAGATAAACGAGAAGAACAAAAACAGTAAACCCAACGACATCATACCAATCCTATCTTCTCAGTCCACAACAAAACCAGTAAATGGATCTAAAACACATCAACAGCAGTAACAAAATTAAATAAAATATAATTATAAAAACAGATGATGAGGGAAAAGAAAAACCTTTATCAGTGGTTGTTTTCGAGGTGACGCTTCTTGGTGGCGGCGACGGTATAGCCGATGGTGGTGACGCTTCTTGGTGGCGGCGGTTTTTTTCAAGGATCAATATTTGAAGGTAGTGTTAGATCGAAGATTTAATTATCAAGTGAAGGCAACTGATCTTTCAAGGATCAATAGATCTAATTATCAATTGAAATAAAAAATGGTGGAGGTGGTTTTTTTTTTGAGGCTGTAAGAAATAGGCAAAAATGGATATGAGTTTGTTTTGATATTTAATTATATACCCCTAAAAAAAATAAACGGTTTTCAAAGAGAATAACATATAATTTCTTTATTGCCCTTTCAATTTTACAAGGAGTTGTCTATTCTTTTAGTTAATTACATTAATGGCGCAATCAATCATAGCCATTGATCAAACAATCTAACGGTTCAAAAAGGGTTCTCGCAGTTCCCGCACTTAACAGGATTCTGAAAATAAAGATACACTATATATATATATATATATATATATATATATATATATATATATATATATATATATATATATAAAAAAATAAAATAAAAGGAAGGAGCGAGTGACCTAACAGACAAGCATTTCTTACCATGATCCGGAGGCATCTGATGCTGCGGCTGGCTCTCCTCGGTCGGTTGCCTTTCGTCTTGAGGCGGCTGACTATGACCGGTCTCATCATTCTCCCCCTCTTGATTCAGGGCACCCTCTCCACCATCCACCACTTCTTCAACGTGAATCACACCTTGTACAATAACCTCTTTAGGAATAACCTTTGAAACATTCCCAGTTGAGGCACCCTCACCCGCGTTGCTCCCAAACTGTTTCCTTGGTTTCTTCCTCCTCTTCTCCGCAGCAGAGGATCCCTCAGCACTCCTCTTCGACCCAGCCTGTTCCACCGTGCTCTTTTTTCTCTCTTTCTCTTGCCTAGCGGCCAAAACACCAGAGTCCGCCCTCTCAACAGCCTTTTGAAGAGAAGTCTTTGCAGGAACGGAACTCCCTGGTACCAACGGGGCTGTCGTCCTATCCACCTTTTCACCCCCTTCCGGTAGAGGCCCACCCTTACCAACTTCAGTCGCAATCTCAATCGGAAGCTCCAAATATTCAGCCATTGTCAGCACTACAAGAAACAAGAGGGGAAGGAAAGTAAAGATCAAATGCAAGACAGCAGATTACATACGGTTAAGACAAAAGTATAGCATTACCCTTTCCCTCGGCATCCTTTATAACAAGCTCATACCCGGGATACTCAGAGACTTTAGATAAACCGGTCATCCATAAAAGGGCGACAGAGGGTTGCCTATGGGGAATAACTTTCGCAGCGACCCGTCTAGCATCTCTTTCAGAATAAGTCTCCGGAAAGTCATCCGTAATCTTCGAATCTCTATGCCTCCATGGCATGGCATTCGGAATAGCTCTCCGATCTATCAAGAAAAAATGGTTCTTCCAATTCTTCAGCCCACTAAGCATCTCCTTAAAACATTTCTTAGCCCTCCGACCCGTCCGATTCTCGAATGAAAACCAATGCCCTTGCTTGCAGAGTCTATAGAAAACCCGGAATAATGGAACGGTCGGTTGTACATCTAAACTATAGCACCGAATCTCAAACATAGTTACCCTATTTAAACCTATCGGTACAAGTTGAGAAATGTGTACTCGGAAATACTCTATTACCGCTAGTAAGAAAGTCGAAAAGGGAATCCGTACACCTCCGGTTCTCAACTGCTGAACGTAAATACCTATTTTATGATCCGGCAAACTATCCATTGTCATACCATCCGGCGGAAGCGTGGGACGCAGATCCGCCGGAATCCCAAACTCCCCTACCACCCTATCTAGGTCTCCTTGCGTCATTTTAGAAGTGTGAATATGCATGTCGCATTTAGGGACTATCCTATCGGAGGAGGGCCCAGACCTATTACCTAACGGGGGATTATTTGAAGTACTCATCTCTACGGTCGTCACTAAAGGGATGCCGAGGAATATATATTATAAAGCTAAGAAAACGAAACGCACCTCACAAGAACAATCGGAGATGGAAGTCGAAAATTTCCGAACGCAAGGTAAATACACACAGTAAAAAGTAAGAAAAATGAAGAAGCGCTAAGCGGTATATATAGGGCAGACCTGGAAAGAAGCGAAACGTCGAATCAACCTGCCAGTCACTGACGTGGCAAACTCTGGGACATTGGATCTCTAGGGCAAAGGGTACGCGTGGCAGACAGCTGTGTAACATATAGTAAAAATGTTTTTATATTCGGCCCATGGGCCTGGGTTCCAAGCAGCCCATGAAGGCCTAACAGGCTCTAATGCTCTTACCCGAACCGACACCCATGACCCGGATACATTAAAAGGACAACTGATCGCCCGTAAAGCACGGAGGGACCGAAGTTGCTTAAGTATTGCACCATCGACTAGGGGCCGATACCACAATACTGGGGGGACATGTTGGTGTATGTGTCCGGACGTCATGATACGTCCGGACGATACATACTTGGTCCGGACGAGGCCTTCGGAGCCGGACGCCACATTATGTCCGGATTTATGATTAACCGTTCGGCCATCCTTCCGACAGAACCGCCGTCAAGCGTATTGAGTAGTCCCATCAAGCTGTCACTTCCCCAGATTTTGCGGGATTATGTCTACCACGTGATCTGACATCTACCTGCTAAGTCAGACGTAGGTCAACGCACAAGTTTCAAGGTAAACAGGTACAGTAGATGTGGGTAGTATAAATACCCACATCTCATTTGCAATAGATTTTAATTTACACCTACTACTGTTACTCTCATACCACTATTCATATTACCCGATACTCATTCTCACGCCGGAGGTTGGTCCTGGGATCAAACCCGGGGCGAGCCTAACGCGTGTTCTTCTTGTGTAGGAGTGAACAAGGTCCGAAGGAGCCCATCCAAAGGACAAAGCATAGAAGTGGAACCTACCTGCAAGGTTTTACTTCAACA
>CP139503.1:100903958-101076171 GCA_021014915.2 Artemisia tridentata subsp. tridentata
TCCGAGTTGGGGGTGTTACATCAAGCGAGTTCTACGTTATGTTAGCGGTACATTAGCCTATGGTTTACAGCTTTATTCGTCCTCGACCTCCTCCTTAGTTGCATACTCAGATGTAGATTGGGCTGGTTTTTCGGTCACAAGTCGGTCTACCTCATGGTATTGTGTATTTCTTGGCAATAATCTTTTATCTTGGTCATCTAAGCATCAGGCCATTGTTTCTCGATCCAGTGTTGAAGCTGAATATCGGGGTGTTGCCAATGCTGTAGCTGAGACTTGCTGGACACATAATTTATTGCGTGAGCTTTATATACCACTTTCGACTGCTACCATTGTTTATTGTGATAATGTCAGTGCTGTCTATCTCTCATCTAATCCCGTGCAACATCAACGCACGAAGCATATTGAGATTGACATTCATTTTGTTCGTGATCTGGTCGCTACTGGTCATGTACGTGTTCTTCATGTCCCATCCCGCTATCAGTATGCGGATATCTTCACCAAGGGGTTGCCTACTGCTCTGTTCGATGAGTTTCGCTCTAGCTTGAGTGTTCGTTACTCTCCCGCTCAAACTGCGGGGGGCTTTTAGCGATAGTTTATATGGGCCTAGCCTGGTTATGTATTTGCATTATAGTATTGGCCCATTGTATTCATTTTATATGTTCACATGTAATCTGTATTCAAGCACAATCAATATACGGTTTATATCTTTAATAGATAAAAGAACAGGGAAATATATTTGCTGTAAGGAATGGTTAGTTGGTCGGTGCCATTTAGGCCATATCTTTCTCTTTTCTTAACAAACACATAAATGGGCAAATATGTTCGGAGTTCTAATTTAGTGATATAAAGTTATATCACTAGCATTTTTTGAAGTTCAAAATAATGAAATTTAGTACTTGGCCTGTTTTGGATTTTGTGCATGATATATTATTATGACGCATGGCAAAGTAGCATATTATATTTGAAAATATATTATCATTTGCAATTATGAATCGTCATTGAATGTATTAATCATATTTTATGCATGGGCCTAATACATAACAGAAAGATAACCACAACTGTGTTATCTTTGGTATATGTCTAAGGTTATGTTTGTGCTATTGATCAAAAGACATGGCAACCAAATGTGACTGAATTATCACACATGGTGGGGGGATGCCTTGTCTTAGGATCAAAGGAAACAAGGTATATTACATATTCAAATATGGCATCACTTCATGTTGTAATTGTGGCCAGTAATAGCCAATGAAACTAATTTAGTGATGGTGCAAGTATTCTAGCAAGAATGTAAACTTATATATACTTTGGTAAGTCTTTACACTAGGACTTGTGGATGTTAAAATTCAATCAGTCAATTGGAAAAAAGGTGATCACCATTAGTGTCTTACACTTAAGAACTTGTTATGCCAAGACTGGTCGAAGTATGGGAGCAAGCCCACATGATATAGTCACCCATGATGGAACCTTGCCTTGACGCCTGGTATTTCACTAAGTCTCGAGATCAAGTAAAAGTACATCATCCGAACGTGACTGAAGTTTTACAAAATTTACAAAATACCATCCCAGGGTTAGTGGAACTTGGAATCGTAATGTAGTTGGAGGATGAAAATAATTCTTAATGGCTTTATAACACAACTTGTGTTGGGGTGTTTCTAGTTACGAGAACATTCTTGATAAAGTCCACCTATCTAAATGTGAAAGTGAGGCCGCTTTCTATGAGCTCAAGGGCTTGGCTCTAAAACATTTTGAGAAACCAAGATAAGACCCAAAGCTGGTTAAAGGGTCGGCATACAATGGATTGAATGAATGAGAGGAAGGAGATGCGTGAGGCGTATCCGTCTAGCATATAAAGGAAGATGGTTCAATGACTTTGGCTCAACCATTCTTACCCTAGCTAGACTTGAGCGCTTTCACTACGTAAAGGTTCAAGGTGTAATATTCCACCTTTACTTATGCATAACACCCCCAAGGATTTCAGAGTCTGGTTAGGTCTTGTTGTATCAATCTTTTTAAAAACTTAGTCTATTTTAAAAATGGTGGGGGATTGTTGGGGAATTTTCAAAATAGAGAAGATAAACTTTGTCATTTGGGTTGTGTCTTAGGAATCAGAGAATTGTATTTGGTGGATTTTAGTTTTGAATGAAACGAAGTTGAGTTTATATCTCTGTTTATGTAATAACTAACACGATATAGTGGGCCTTGAACTCTGTTTTTGTATGTTATACTTGCAAAAAGGCTCGCTATTAGATGATGGATCAACCCATTGAATGGGAACCAATGTAACGTTTCATAAAGCAACTGTTTGTATGACAGTTATAACAATGTGATGGGTACCGCGAATTCAGCCTATGTTCAAAATAATGTGATGGGTACACTCAGTTTACATGGAAAAATAAAAAAATAAAAAAAAATTATAACAATTAGCGACAGATCTGCGACTATTAAAGTGTCGCAACTGTTCAAAGGGTTGTGCTGTTTGGCTCCTTCTATGACTCAGAAATGGCATCGGTAAAGGTTATTGAAGGGGCATGTGACTCTTTGAAGAGTCACGATAGGCCTTATAAATACCCATCAGACATATGCCTTTAACATACACGAATTTCATTATTTTAATTCACCAAAAACACTTCTCCTATATACCAGATTGCTGAATTATTGTGTTGCTTAAGAAACACAATATTTAGTGTCAGAAATCCTTGAAAACTCAGTAGTTCATCCGGTTTATCACCACCTCGTGTAGTGTTGATAAAGTTCTACATACGTTCCTTCATTGTATCTTGGGAGGTGATTCGCCAATAACCCGTTGCATGTTATTCTTTCGAAAAGTGGGGGAGAAATCGCTTTAAGGAAAGAGATCACTCGCCTTGAAATAACAAGTATGTTGGGATTCTTGATTTGATGAGACAAAATAAATAGAAGAATGAAACATGAGGGCTTAAAGTGACAAAAGATGAAAGTTCAAAAGATGGAAGATTACAACGAAATCTTTTATTATTTTAGTTTATTCTTTTGTAAACCCTAATGTCTCTATTAATAAAGAGACATAGGGTACAGGTTTTATCATATAAGTCTTCCACAATGTAGTCTAAAGGGGTGTGTGTGTGTGTCCTAGGGCGTGAGATGTAAACGCCTACGATTAGTACGTTGTTAGTCGCTTCAAGAATCTCTTGATTCCTGTTACAGATTAAGTGTAACCGTATTATTCTGATCAAATAATAATTGAGGCGTGGAGTGTTAAAGAGAAACTTTGTGTCAATAAATTTGATTTGTTTTTATTCCGCTGTGCATGATTATTCATTGTTATTGTTGAACCCTAGATGCTCAAAACAATCCATGATTTGTAATAAACTCAACAAAGTAGTAGAGATTCAGTTGCGCGTTTGATCATTGATATACAACCTTGGTATTAACATTGAAAGAGTGGGCGGAATTAGTTACTAGTTAACTAACCCAAAACTACAATTAAACTAATTTAAACTAATAACAAGAAAAAGTAAATTGGTGAATTCTTATGATAGGGAAAAGCGTGTTCACTTAGATTTAATTACTCCCTAGTTATCTCCTACTGATTTGTCGAATTGTCACGTCCTAGTTTTAATTAAAGCGTTGTATTCATTAATATTAGTTGTGAGGAGGTGCCGAAGTCCCCAACTCTATCAATATTAGTCTCCCCTAAAACCATTAAAGTCTATTAAGTTTTCTAGGATATACAAGCCGCAATTCACGCAATAAATTCAACGAGAAAAACCAATAGTGCACTCTACGGTTGCATTTTCTAAGACGTTCAAGCTAACACATATAAGAAACTAGCCAGTTTTCTTAGCTTAACACGAGGCAATCAATTAAACAAGTGACGAAAAACCAATTATCAACAACTAGGTTTCATTAGATCTAAGCAAACACTAATTAATTTAAGCTAGCATGTTAAAGCAAAGAAACGATAAACACATAATCAAACAGTACATAGACATATTGAATGATTGAAGGAATAACTTATCTTTATTGAAACATGAAGTTCAAGGGCTGTAAAAGCCTCACAATAGCTGCTAAAATTGTTCAAAACCCCTACTCCAATATGTTACACGAATTATGAAAAACATACGAAAATATATATAGATTTACAACTCTGACGGCGTCACCTTATACGTTGTGACGCCGTCAGCTCTCCGTGATTAGGGTTTCGTCTTGTGCAAGTTGCCGTTATGACGGCGTCACCTTGTATCTTCTAACGCCGTAAGGTTATGTCTGACGCCGTCCCTTAGTAAATGTTTTGGGCCGTCTCTTGTTAGCTTAACACGTGATTCTCATCTTCAAATAACACCTGACGCCGTCAGGTTATAAAGTCTTCAGATTCATCTGAGGCGTCGCTTGTTAATCTTGAGCCAAAAATCCATCTTCAGCAACAAGTGACGGCGTCACGTTGTAGCGTGTGACGCCGTCAGATCTCCATATCTGACAGAATTTTGCGACTTCGTCGTTTTCTTCACTTTTTCGTCAAAATACGCCATAAAAGTGCCGATTTCCAGATTTTTCGTCCCAAGTACCTAAAATGCAAAAAGAAACGATTTGAGTTAATATTTGATCATATTAATACGATTTTGGGCTTAAACGACCCCTTAAAAAGGTACCAAATAAATCATTATCAAATATCCCTACACTTGGGATTTGCTTGTCCTCAAGCAAATATGCGTTTATCCTAATCAATTTACAAGTTATGGGTCATTTAACACTAATATAAAAGTAATTACAACATACAATCGTTCCACGTTAGTCGAAATAAGCAGGAAAACTATATACTAGCACCTCACATAAAGTGTTTGGATTCTCACATCTCTCGGGTGTTTAAAGTCATATAAAAAATGTAAACGGGAAAATATAACTGATGTGTGCTTAAACACACATCATTTTTATACCAAAAAACACGCTAAAACGGACTAATAACCATGAAATATGTGAAATTATATTGCAAATATGTTTGGTTTGTGTTATTATGCCTTGCAGGTACAAGGGTTTGAAAACTAATCAAAAGGACGTGAATTTAAGCATTTATTGAAGATTATTGAAGTCCGATAAAAGTTCGAAGAAAAGTCGAAAGAAATAGTGCCAGCCAAGCCCATTAACGAATTTCTTCCATTCATAGTGGTTAATAAAGGCTAGGTCCATTTAGTCCGAATAAAGAATTTACAAATGAAGATAATTCGGCCCACTAGTACTCCAGGCCCAGCAAAAAATTGGAATAAGATAAGAGAAATTTGCATATTTTGCATTGTTGACTTGTTGTGTCATTGTGTGCATTCCCTGTACGTGTAAACTCACACCCCAAAATTAAATTCCTCTAGGCGCGTGGCCTTGGCTGCTGACACCACTCTCACCTCCACTAAGATTCCATCATCCAACCACGTATCGTTTTGTCAAGTGGAGTAATTTTTCTTGGCTGCAATATGAAGCGTAGTCCATAAGCTACGGGTGGGTGGTTTTGTGATAATTTAAATAGTTTAGGGTGCTGCTTGTAATTCTGTTTAGGGGCTATTATGAAACTTTGGGTTTATATAACCCTCACCAGATACACGAAACAGAGGAGGGACGCCAACTTGTTTTTTTTCTTCTTTTTCTTTTCTTTGTTATTTTTTTTTTTCTTTTAGATTAGATTAGATTAGATTAGATTTAATTAGTTTGATTCATAAAACTTTTCTTATGATATTTTTTTTAAGCTAAGGTTTTAATCAATATTAGTTTATGTTTATGTTTTGTTAATTTCAAGCTTTTCTTTTTGATGTTTTAGTTAATGATATCTTACTCATTTAATCCCTATTTTTACTTATCTTCACTTTATTACTCAACTCTATATATACTTTTCATTTAAATATCTTTTAGTATTATGTTTTTGTGTTATAAAGTTGAAAACTTTTTTATAAAAATATAATTTTTAAGTCATTTTCTTTCAAAAAGTTTGCATCTTTTTATATTAAGTTTTATTTTTAACACTTTTTATTTATAAAGCTTTAAACTTTATCTTATTTTTATTTTTTTAAAAATTCAATAATACTTAAAAGTAGTTGTTGGAGATTGATTTGTTGTCATGGAGCTACCAAGAAGGATATGGGTATATGAGCTTGTAGATTTGGATATTGATTGTTGTATGTTATGGAGTTCAATTTATCCGTAGTCTTCATATTTGGAGACTTCTAATCCCTTTTCGATTATCTCTTTTTATATTTATTGTCTTGCTTAGTTTAGTTATTATGATTGTTGCTTTATTTGTTGCTTTTAGCGTAGTTATGTGTAGTGAGTAGATTTTATATATGTTTGTTAAGCGTTGGTGATTTGTGAAATTAAGTGTGAAAACTTAGAAATTGTTGATTATTAATTTTTAGTTACTCGGATTGATTTTTGGTTGTTTTAACGGGCAAAAGCCGTTTGAGTTATTAATCTAAATCTAGTAATATTTACCAAGATAAATGATTGTTTTCAAAATAAACAACGTTGTGAGAAAATAGTTTCTTTTAACGGGTATTAATTCACCACTTTAAACGATAATTCACACTTAATGATATTTTCGCCTCACTTGACAAGCATATCCTTTATTATCGCATTCTAGTTCTTATATTAGTGTTTTGCTTGTAGTTTTCTTTTATTTATCTATCTAGCTTTTAAAATCGTTTATAAAAACCAAAAATATTTGATAATCAAGCATTATTAAACGAAAAACATAAACGTAATTTTCAATTCAAATCTCGTCGAGAATACGACTCCAGAAGATTAATTGTCATTTGTCCTCAAGTGACTCTTTTATCTAACGGGAATACAAATATTAAAGCTGCCCCGCACTTACAACGAATCAGTTTTTGGCGCCGCTGCCAGGGAGATTTGTTAAGATTTATGCGTTGTGTTTAGCGTTGGTGCCTTGAAGATCCTTTCTTTTGAAAGGTTATTTTCTTAAAATTCAAAAAAATAAAAAAAATATTTTCCTTTTTTCTAAAAAATTAAAATTAAAAAAATCCTTCTTTATCCTCTAAACCGTTTAATTCTCTATCTCTTATCCTCTATAACCGTTTAATTCTTCTCTATGTCTTCATCTTACCTATATGGTTGTGAGTGGTGTGGGGGTCCTCAAAATGGTGGAAATTTCCCCGGTTGTAGCATTGTAGATTCGGGAAACAGGTTTGTCTATGACCAAAATCCCTATTCCTACAATGAAACAACCGACTTCTTCAACCAGCCCCCGCAACACGAGATGGAGACATACTCGTGTGAGTCTTATGGAGGTAGGCCTCACCAAGGTTTTGATTGTCAAACAGGGAACACGCTTGTCTATGAGCAGGTTCCGTGTAACAATCAAAATTTTGGTTATGACCAATATCCATATGATTCACCGAGTCAGTCGTAGCAGTTTTACTATTGTGAGTTCTGTGGAGGTCCTCACCAAGGTTTTGATTGTCAAACAGGGAACACACTTGTCTATGAGCAGGTTCCATGTAACAATCAAAATTTTGGTAATGACCAATATCCATATGATTCACAGAGTCAGTCACAGCAGTTCTACTGTTGTGAGTTCTGTGGAGGTCCTCACTATAGCTCTGATTGTCAAACTAGGAACCCGCTTGTATATAAGCACTAGCTTATAGACCCGTGGATTCACGGGGTTTTTAAAGAAATTATTCATTAAGAAGTTGAGTGTGTGAATAAATTAACAAACAAAAAAGCAAATAAGTTCCATTATTATTTAAAGGAAACAATAAGTAATGTCTCAATGATACGATAAACAATTTGGTTTGTAGCTATTGAGAAAATAAACGTGTATGTATCGTGTCCTCTAACTGGTAGATAATCTTGGAGAGCAAAGTAATGCAGTCAACATCAAACACTCTGTCTATGTTCATTCCGTGAACACCTAAATATGAAGAAAAAAAATCAAACTAAAAGGAAGTTGTTGATACTTGAGAACAGTATATGTAAAGTTAAAAAATAAATAAAAAAAAAAAAACGAAAGTCAAACTAAAAAATGCAGTGAAAACATTCTCATCCAAATACCCCTTAAATGTATCATAAAAAAGAATAGGCACACTACCACTTTGCTACATAATAAGAAATAGGTACCAATACTTAAAAGACTAACTTTAAAAAAATAGCATGAAATGCTTAAGCAATTATAAATGAACACGGAGAAAAAATGTTCAATGGAGCAAGAGGTATGTGTGAATAATAAAGTTGAATAAATAGATTGATCACAAATACGTAAAAATCAACTATAGTTTTCAAAGACAGGATCGTATCGTGATGGTTGGTCGACTTAGATGTGTTCTCTACTCTTAGCACAACATAGTTGGATTTTCTTGAGCACCAAATAACTTTTTGTAAATTGCATTTCAACATTCCTCCAATGATTCTTGCTTGACCTGGCTGGAGCTCATGTGATGTCAAACTTTTAACCTTTATATTTAACTTCATAAGGATATAAAATGCCTACTTATATATAGGTAACCACAACATAATAAATTGTGTGAGAAACAAAGTAAAAAATAAAGAAAGCATATGTTGCAAAGTCCCTCACCAAGGTTTTGATTGTCAAACAGGGAACAAGCTTGTCTATGAGCAGGTTCCGTGTGACAATCAAAATTTTGGTAATGACCAATATCCATATGATTCACAAAGTCAGTCACAGCAGTTCTACTGTTGTGAGTTCTGTGGAGGTCTTCACTATAGCTCTGATTGTCAAACTAGGAACCCCCTTGTCTATAAGCATGTCCCTTGTAACAATTATGACTTACCTCATCTGGACCAACCTCCACAGTACCAAATGGATTAGTCACCCTCTCATCCACTTCCTCAAGAACAAGATAACTTGAATTTTCAAATTAACATCCAAAAATTACAAGCTGAAGTAAACCATCTTCAGGAATTGGTTCTTAGACTTATACCACAAGATCCTCCTGTTGACTCATTTTATCATGAGGAAAGTGATGAGGAGGATACGGAGACTATTATGGACGAGGTGCATAATTCTAGCCCTCAAAGTACCGCACATGTCCTATCTCTGCCACTAGCATACATACCATCCTTGCCTAGACTTGTTGTTTTGGGAGACGAAAATTTAGATATCGACTTACCTTTTGGACAGAGCATATAGACAACCTCTCAATGGGGGATAGGGAAATTGACTTCAATCCTAGTGTTATAGAAAGTTTACCGACCAATGACCCTGTCCCAATCCCAAGGATGTCTGATGAACCCTTAGGTAATTCTGATTCGATTTCTAGACCCTTCAATGTGACTATATCAAATCTTTTATTCGACTTCGATGATAACTTTACATTAAGAATTGATAACAAAATTTTTGATGACGAGTTTGAGGATTTGTGTAGCTTGGACCCCCCTAAGTCGGCACTGATAATTGATGAGTCCACCCTACTAGTTACACCACTTCCCGATTCTAAGCAAATTTGCTTGAGGGAAGTGGAAAGATTTGACGCTTTTTTCTCCCTGACATAGTCAGGTGATGTGACGCGGGTAATACCAATCTGTAACACCCCCAATTTCGTGTTATGCAGCGGAATTCAGATTAGGTGTTACTTCATGGCACAACAGTTGAATAGTAGAAAACGATCATCAATTTGGTCGTTTTAAAAGATTTATCATTCGAAATATCAGAGTTTACAAAACTAGGTCCCAATGGTTTCAAAATTTATTGAATGGGTTTTTCGAATGATATTTATAGCCTTCATAAGTATCCGTGCTCCTCCGTGCCATCCGTGCTCATTATGGACCTGAGATAAATACATGCTAAAAGCGTCAACACAAAGGTTGGTGAGTTCATAGAGTTTGTAGTTAAAAACTGTTGATTTACATAATCAAAGAGTTTTGTGAGTAAATATTATTGATTTCCAAAATCAAAGAGTTTGTGAGTAAATATTGTTAATTTCCAAAATCAAAGAGTTTGTGAGTAAATATTGTTGATTTCCAAAATCAAAGAGTTTGTGAGTCCATAGTAGTTGTAAATAAATAGTTGATTATCGAAGTCAAAAAGTGAGTAATACCATAGTATTTATAGTTAAACCAGTTGATTTGTAAAAATCAAAGTGTGAGTGAATTCATTGAGTTTGCATAAAATCAGTTGATTTTCAATAGTTCCAAGTTTAGGTAATAATTGTAACAAATACAATTATTAATAAAATAAGCGGTGGGTTATGATATTATACACCCGTAGTTGGTTTGTTATAAAATAAGTGGTGGGTCAAGTTGTTATACACCCATAGTTCGTTTGTTAACCCTAACTGGGTCAACACAAAATAGTTATTGTTTGCCAAATAGTGATTTTCTGCTATATAGTGAAAACAAGTTCAAGTTTAATAAAATAGTGGCAATACTGTATCATGACTACAGTATCGTTTTCTATTACTCTAAGTCTCATGAAACTCAACGCTTAACTGGCATCAAAATGATAGCATCAAAATGACGTAAAGTATATAGGCCCTCAGGATGGGTATTTGCCAATAACCCATGAGTTTGGTTCAAATAACGTGCGCCTGGGTGGCTCATCCTAGCAGACCCAGACGGGGATTGTCAGTCCCTAATAGATCTATTCACAATTATTTACGTTCACTCGTAAGTGATTAAGGTTCATGATGTGAGGGACTTCGAACATGGCAATAAAGGTAAACTTAGGCAATAGTGAATCAGGTATAGCATACAGTTGAAAATCATTTGTGATCATGTTTATAGCAGGTATCTCTCCATGAGATATAAAAATGTATAAAAGAGGATTTATCAGTTCATGGTAATTCGTTAAAGTTTATAGTGCTTTTGAAAGTAAAGGCAAGTGTTATGTTTCAATAACAAGTAGAGTGGTTTATCAAATGAGTATAATGTTTAAAGTAAACTAGTAAGGTTTATATGTGAAGCGAATGTGTATCGCCTTCAAAAAGTAGTTCAGAGTAGGTAAAAGAGTAGTTTATGGAACTCACAGTAGTATGTAAACAGTTGAGAGTACTTATGAATAAGTATAAAACATTGTATTTGAGCATGTATCTCCCCCAAAGAGTTTATAAAACAGTAAACAAGGAAAGTGGGGCTATGAACTCACCTGGAGTGTAGTGTAGGAAGGAATATAATGGTGCCAAAGAGTGTGGCAGAATAGAGTAACATCAGCGATGTTAAGAGTCAGCGCACGATGATATGGAATTCGGCACGATCTAAAGAATATAGAATTCATCTTAACGCATATCCGAAAGCGTAAAGGTTTCCAATAGATAATTGTTCCCATTCCCAAGTGTTATTTCAAAACTTGCTTCCAAAAAGCATTTCGTTATATCCGTTTAATAATGTTTGGTATCGTTATACGTGTAGTGGTTTGAATGTCAAGACTCGAGAACTCACACCAAAGTATAAAACATACTACTCAATTGTAAGAGGAAAATAAACATGTAATGATCATGTAGCATAGTATAGAGCATATTACGCATGTATGAGAAGATAGTAAACACGTCAGAATCATGTAGCACATAAATGTTAACATAAGTGAATGATTATGTTCTAGTCAAATTAACCAATACTAATCCGGTTAATTAGTTTACCAATGGTTTATGTTTCAATTCATTTTGACTAAAGTTAATCTACTTAGTTAACTTACTGAGTAGTATATGTCATCAAGTTTTACATGTTATCGAGTAGTTTACGAGTTTTATACGTTACCGAGTTCTATATGTCAAGTTAGCTATAGCAAATTAAATTCTAATTTGTTAAGTTGTAAATGATTATTAATTCATAACTCAAATTTCTGTTTCGATAGTTTTAATCCCAATTGGTATAATCTACTTTTTAAATTAATAGTTTCTGAAACTTAAGTTATTCACAACAATGATAATAAGTTATACTTATTCCTCGGCCGTCTAATCCTATCGGCACAAGACAACTTTATCCGTAATAAATCCAAGTCCAAGTTCACTATCACAATCCGTTAAGTATTTTCCGAGTTCAAGTATATTAGTTCGTATTTCGTTTTTAGTACCCATTTACCATTTCAGCAAATTAAACTAACACACCCTTAGTTATTCTAATGACTACCAGTTTTTACACCACATGAACATGTACCGATTTATTTGTTTAATTTGTTTCATAATCACTAAACCCATTTTAACTGTTTTAAAATGCCAAAGTAGATAACATCAACAATCAATCATCACGATGCCGAGACCCTAGTGGTCTCGGCTTACCTCTCGGTTCAACAAGTCACAACCGAACTAACCAAACCAACAAGCCCTTTAGGAGGGTCTCGTTAACCCATCAACAACAATAAACAACATCAACTTGCCGAGACCATCATGGTCTCGGCTTCGTCTCTCGGTGTAGTCAACAATAACGGCAAACAACAACACAATTTAGCATCAAGAACCTCAATCAAAACACACCATCCCAATTCTTAATTCTCGGTCTAAAAATCCAGATTTAACCCACGATCAGTCTTAGTCCACGACTATAACTCAAACGATATCAATAAAGTTTTAAACCGAACAAAACAAGAATGAAACAACAACCACCTCAAGAACATCAACCAACGGTGAGTTCAAAACTTGACATACAAAACCCACTATCGATACCAAATCCGTTATTAATCATTTTTAAAACTTTAAACCCATTTATTATTAAACCCGAAAAGATCAATATTAAGCCGAGTTGACTCGTATACGAGTCAACTGGCGCGTCATACCTCATATTCTATCGATTAACCCTCGGTGAGTGTCGAGAAGTGGTGAGGACGAGTACTTGTCGGCGCGTGGTGTTATCGAGAGTGGTCATGGTGGGTCGATCGAGCGCGAGGTGTGGCATAGGTGATAGAGGAGATGTCGTTGAGTTGTTTGGTGGTGGCGGTGTATCATTGTGACCGGCGGTGGAGGTGGTATTGAGGGTGTCGGTGGTAGAGATGGAACCGGTTTGTGTTTTGAGAAAGAGAGAGAGTTGAGATTTTATTAATAGAGAGGAGAGTAGTGTTTATGATTGTGAGAGAGAGGAGTTGAGACAGGTATTAATAATAAAGTGGAGATGGGACGTGAGAGAGAATGAGGGAACAAGACATATAAAGTCTGTATTATTTATCAAAATACATAAGGGGTAGTGTACAAGCAACTATAAAACAAGGAGTTGAGTGTTGCAGTAGAGTTGAGTGTGTAAGAAATGATATCTTGACTTTTAGTTGTTGTCTAAGAACCGGATTCTACAACAAATATAAAGAGTTGGTTTGGTTTTTAGCACGTGGAGTTCAAGTGGGAGGGAAATTGTGAAGTCAATAGTGTGTGTAAGTTGGCAAAATGAATGTGGTATTTGTTTGTATCAGTCGGTGCTAAGGACCAAGGGAAAAAGACAATGGCAAGTAGCAAATTCAATGTATGTCAGAGTAGGAAATGTGCAAGATTTATTTAGAGTGTGTAAGTGCACCATATAAATGTTGCTTGTGGAATGTTTGTCGGCAGTAAGCACCAAACAAAAGGAGACAAATGAATTTTTTTAATGTTGATGTTTTATTAGAGTCTTGTTATGGACTTGTACAACTAACAATTCTTATGATAATTTTAGAATGATTCAACAGTGGTAGTGAGCAAATAGGAATTTCAAAGTATTTTGTGTAAATGAGTTTGTGTGTATACTTACGAGAAAACTTATATAGAGTTAGTTTCATGGGGTTTGTTCGATTATTTCAAAGGGTCCTATCACATTTTTATATATGATCAATTTAGATGTAGTGATCACTTGATAGTGCGTATATTTAATAAGAGTACTAACGAATTTTTATTCGTTAGTTACAACGTAGGTTTTGTCGAGTTGGATTTAATATGATGCAAAGTATTTCTAGACACACTTGTTAACTTATGTGATAAGGTGTTATACACATTACAATTCGTTTAGAATGAGTTTTGGTTATATGACGAACGTACAATGTTAAATATTAAATGTTAATTGTTTTGGATACATTTGTGATTTTGGACTATCCAGGTTCGTTCAAACAATTGTGACATAGAGAATGCGTGAACGTGTTACGACGTTTAGATTAACATAGTTAAAAAAAAAATTTAGCCCATAAAAATGGTTAATTAAATATTGCCGATAGATTAGTCTTCGTTTACTATTTACAAATGGAAGGGAAATTTACGGGATGTTATAATAATGGATAAACCTTTTGTTAGATCTCACCATATGCCATTACCCCGTCAGGTGGCATACTCACCTAAGGAGGTGTTGTATCGCTTCTTCCATCCAAAATTAACACTAAGTGATGGATGTGACCATGAGCTTAGAAGTAAGTAACCCTAGAGTGTGGGGGTAACACCCGATATTTTTGAACATTGAGGCAAATGTTCAGTTCTAAGTGTGTGTGTGTGGGGGGGGGGATTTCTATCAAAATGACCATACCTGTGCCTGTCTGTGTCTCACGCAACCCCGTTTTAACCTATACATTTACTTGAATTATTTTCAAAAAGAAAAAAGAAAAAAAAGAAATTATTATTATTATGTGTGTAAATAAGTATGCCCATAGGCTAGAACAAGGGAGATTCTGACTTGACTGAGTATTGCACTCTAGCTTTCCCTTTAGTTTTCGAGACTAAGCATTTGCTGAACTTAAAATTTTTGCAAAGAACGAAAAATGATAGAGTTGAATATAAGTTAGATGATAAGCGTGGAGTAGTTGGATCTCTTTAGAGCTCATAGCGGTTAATTGTGGGTTTTTGCTCTCACCAGCTAAAAAATAATTTCAAAAATAATGTTTCCAATAAATAAAGATGCACGGTTTTGAAAATTCTTAGTTTTTACTCCATTTTTAGAGAATTCCTGCTTATGGAAGTTGGGTCCACATCAGGGTACTGTTAGTGTTGCGGGAAAATAATACAATTGATTCCTGATAGTTATCTGCTAGTGTTTCAGATGTTGAAGGAACGCAAGACTCGGGATTTTGCCCTTTAATAATAATAATAAACCAAAGCCGTAATAGACTACTGTTTCCTGACGGTTCGTTCCCGTTGACTCGGTTGTTTAAAGGGTGGAGGTAATAATAATAATAATCCAAAGCCATAAAAGTTTTCTGTTTCCTGACGGTTTGCTCCCGTTGACTCAGACTTCAAAAAGGTGGAGGAAATTCCCAAGTTCAAAATAAGACTACTGTTTCCTGATGGTTCGCTCCCGTTGTCTCAGTTGTTTAAAGGGCCGAGGGCTAATACTGCTTTAATAATAATGTTAATAATGCCAAATTTCGACTCCGGGGATATCAAAATAAAGCTTCTGTCTCTGGACTCGTAGATGAGTTTTTTCGGATGAAATAAAAAGGATATCCCCTAAATCGTGTTAAATTAGGACTTTGATGTGGACCTCATTTTTATATGCATCAGTTCTCTAGGGAAGGATTTCAAACTAAGTATTGTAAACCGGGTGCCTTTATAGGACTAAAATCTATCGAAATAAGAAAAACTGGTTTTTCAAAATAAAATCCTTAGAGGAACTAGGAATAAGGGAGCGAGGAGTAGCTGCGCGTACACAATTAGCATCTATGGGTAGTGTTACAATCTAATTTTATATTTAGCCATGATTTCATTTTAAGCTTGGTTTGGTGACTGCGAAAATCGAGGATGATGATCTTTATCTCCTGGAAACTCCTAGTTTGCGAGTTTCCTGTTCTTAAAGACTTTTATAAATAAAAATTTCTTAATATCTACTATCTATTATTTAATAGTTAAATCGAGGCGTTTTCAAAACAAAAGATTTTTATACCCCTTGATGAACATGAACTGTTCTTGTTTGATGTGAGGGATTTTTAGTTAAGGGGGTTTAAAGATTTTCTTTCACTACGTGTGTAATAAACATTGCGTGAGGGACCAGCAATGGATTAGTGTGGGGGATTCTGATGTGTGCTTAAACACACATCATTTTTATACCGAAAAACACGCTAAAACGGACTAATAACCATGAAATATGTGAAATTATATTGCAAATATGTTTGGTTTGTGTTATTATGTCTTGCAGGTACAAGGGTTTGAAAACTAAGTAAAAGGACGTGATTTTAAGCAATTATTGAAGATTATTGAAGTCCGAAAAAAGTCCGAAGAAAAGTCGAAAGAAATAGTGCCAGCCAAGCCCATTAACAAATTTCGTCCATTCATAGTGGTTAATAAAGGCTTGGTCCATTTAGTCCGAATAAAGAATTTACAAATGAAGATAATTCGGCCCACTAGTACTCCAGGCCCAGCAAAAAATTGGAATAAGATAAGAGAAATTTGCATATTTTGCATTGTTGTGCGCATTCCCAGTACGTGCAAACACACACTCCAAAATTAAATTCCTCTAGGCGCGTGGCCTTGGCTGCTGACACCACTCTCACCTCCACTAAGATTCCATCATCCAACCACGTAGCGCCACGTATCGTTTTGTCTAGTGGAGTAATTTTTCTTGGCTGCAATATGAAGCGTAGTCCATAAGCTAAGGTTGGGTGGTTTTGTGATAATTTAAATAGTTTAGGGCGCTGCTTGTAATTTCGTTTAGGGGCTATTATGAAACTTTGGGTTTATATAACCCTCACCGGATACGCGAAACAGAGGAGGGACGCCAACTTGTTTTCTTTCTTATTTTTTTCTTTTAGATTAGATTAGATTAGATTTAATTAGTTTGATTCATAAAACTTTGTTATGATCTTTTTTTTAAGCTAAGGTTTTAATGACTATTAGTTTATGTTTATATTTTATAAATTTCCAGCTTTTCTTTTTGATGTTTTAGTTAACGATATCTTACTCATTTAATCTCTATTTTTACTTATCTTCACCTTATTAATCAACTCTTTACATACTTTTCTTTTAAAAATCTTTTAGTATTATGTTATTGTGTTATAAAATTTAAAACTTTTTTATAAAAATATAATTTTTAAGTCATTTTCTTTCAAAAAGTTTGCATCTTTTTATATTAAGTTTTATTTTTAACACTTTTTATGTATAAGGTTTTAACCTTTATCTTATTTTTAATTTTTTTAAAATTCAATAATACTTAAAAATAGTTGTTGGAGATTGATTTGTGGTCATGGAGTTACCAAGAAGGATATGGGTATATGAGCTTGTAGATAGTTCAATTTATCCGTAGTCTTCATATTTGGTGACTTCTAATCCCTTTTCGATTATCTCATTTTATATTTATTGTCTTGCTTAGTTTAGTTATTATGATCGTTGCTTTATTTTTCGCTTTTAGCGTAGTTATGTGTAGTGAGTAGATTTTATATATGCTTGTTAAGTGCTGGTGATTTGTGAAATTAAGTGTGAAAACTTATGAATTTTTGATTAATAATCTTTAGTTACTTGGATTGATTTTTGGTTGTTTTAACAGGCAAAAGCCGTCTGAGTAATTAATCTAAATCTAGTAATATTTACCAAGATAAAGGATTGTTTTCAAAATAAACCAACGTTGTGAGAAAATAGTTTCTTTTAACGGGTATTAATTCACCACTTTAAACGATAATTCACAATTAATGATCTTTTCCCCTCACTTGACAAGCATATCCTTTATTATCGCATTTTAGTTCTTATATTAGTGTTTTGCTTGTAGTTTTCTTTTATTTATCTATCTAGCTTTTAAAATCGTTTATAAAAACCAAAAATATTCGATAATCAAGCATTATTAAACGAAAAACATAAACGTAATTTTCAATTCAAATATCATCGAGGAATACGACTCCGGAAGATTAATTGTCATTTTTCCTCAAGTGACTTTTTTATCTAACGGGAATACAAATATTAAAATTGCCCCGTGCTTACAACGAATCAGTTTTTGGCGCCGCTGCTGGGGAGATTTGTTAAGATTTTTGCGTTGTGTTTAGCGTTGGTGCCTTGAAGATCCTTTGTTGGGAATTATATTTGAGTTGATAAGACAAAACATATGAAAGATGAAGGACTTAAAAGACAAAGGAGGAATTCTTCAAAAGATGGAAGATTACAGAAGATTTCCTAGAAGATAAATGTAAAAATTAGGAAGATATGTTTATTTCCTAATACTTATCCTTTGTAAACCTAATATCTCTATTATATAAAGAGATATAGGTCGTATAGTTTTCTGCGTGTCAAGATGTGAACACCAGGAAAAGTGTGTGTGTGTCCTAGGCGTATAGGTTATGAAAAACACCTAGATGTGTTTGTGTTCAGCCTCAAGGATCGTTTGATCCCTGTTATTGTTGAGTAACCGTTCTACACTTGATCAAGTAGAATTGGGGCTGTTAGTTGTGTTTGTAATTGTTATAGATGATGATGATGAAGAAGAAAACCTTGTTACAATAACAATTGTTCTTTGATTAATTCCGCTGCATATTGTTATCATTGTTATTGTTATTCCTAGATGAGGTCTAAACAACCTCGAGTTCTAAACGATTCTACAGGTGGTATCAGAGCCTCGTGGCTCGTGATCTAGGATATACAAGGTGTTTCTATGTCGAATTTATGAAGATATTGAAGGTACGAATTTTCTGTTTTGGTTATCATGTCGAATATGGTGATATTAGGGTTTTTCAGCAACCCTAATTCGATAAAAATAGGAGTTTTACTTTTGGAGACAAGGAAAAGAAGAAGCAGCAGGTAATGGAATAAATGAATGTAAAATTAGGGTGTTTCAAAACCATAATTCGATGATAAATTAGCAACAGGTTAGTGACACTAAAAAGTGTCACTAAAAAGCGTCGCCTGGATACTTAACAGTTAGTTACTTAGTACTGCTTGTTCAACACTTCCTACTGCCAACACGAGATCAATCTGAATGCAAGTATTACGTGCTAATACTGTAGGAGTCGAAGATTTATATGGAGAAAGCAGGTTGTTAGGTTAAACCCTAATTCATATAATGGAAATACGCTTAGTGAGGTTACTGGGAATAACTCTACTCCTGAATTTGATGAAGTCTAACGTTACTAATGTTGGGAGTAAGGTTACTAGGTTACTGGTTATTCATTGCCAGTAAATCTCTTCATGTAAGTTACTGCTGCCCATTGAAAGTAAATACTACTCCTAAGTTTATGCTGCTAGTGCTCTGTTACTACTGCTTGTGTGAAAGATAGTAATGCTAGTTGAACGATAGTACTGCTGAGACGGATGGTTAGTACTGCTCTCGCTATGAGTTAATACTGCTGGTTCATTCTCAGTTAGTGCTGCTAAGCTATTTTTAGTACTGCTAGTAGTAGTTTGTATTGCCAAGGGTGATCACTGCTGCTTTGATCGATTCAAAGTTAATACTGTTGAATGGTATCTCATTAATACTGCTGGTTATCGGTTAGTATTGCTAGTTGATTTTAGTGCCGCTCCTAATGAAGTTTATGTTGCTTAAACGTTTATACTGCTAGCTTATGAAAATTAATACTGCTAGCCTTGTCCGATAAAAGAAGTTTGTATTGCTAGCTTTATCAGATATTGGACAATACATGGTTTTGTGATATCGGACGACACACACAAGAAGATTTTTGGTTTTGGTTTATTTGTTCTTAAAAGATTAAAGGCTCATATTTATTGGTTTAATTGGTTACGAAGAAGATTGTTTATCACCTATTTGGAGTTGAAGTAGAGTTTCACAGGTTTGTGTTCTTATCATATCTTAAAAGGATTCTTGCATCTTTGAAGATAACTTGTTCGTGCTTTTTCAATGTTGTGACAAAGACTTGACGAATCTAGCAAAGGTGTGTGATCTACAAACTGATGGTGCTTAATGCTCACATTTGCTATCACTTAAAGGAGTTACATTGTAGTGCTCAGTGTCTCATTGAAGATGAGGATTTTGTCAAGAGGTTGCGGTCTACTTATATTTTTGGTTTTTGGTATAAGTTCAAAGTCACGTGGATAGTGCAAGACATAAGACATAAGTTTGGGTTGTTCTACTTCTACATCAAATTGGTTATACTTAGTTTTCTTCATCAGTAATCATTACATAGAGCCTACATTCAAGAGATGGTTAACATATGGGTTTCAGGGGAAGCTTAATGTTAAAATGTTTAACCATTTATATGCTACATCGAGTTGAAGGTTTTTACAACTGCTAGTCGTTATTACTACTGCTGGTTTAAGTTTCTAGTGTCTTGAATTCATTTTTAGTAAGCATTTTGTGTTCTTCATGTAGGGTAATTCGAGACATTGGAAGGCTGGATTGGAAGTGTAATATTGGTTTGTGGTTGTCGAAATCAATGTTACATTTACTTAGAGTCCCCTAGTGGATAATACAAAAAGGGGAAAAAGATTTACAAAGAAGAATTGAAACTTATTGAGCCTTGGTGGTATAGCATGGATTAAGGGGAAGTTTGTTTCTTTCATTTTTATATTAACTTCAGGGGAAGTTCGTGCTTATTTGGGTTTTGTCATTATCAACTAGGGGAAGATTGTTGGGAATTATATTTGAGTTGATAAGACAAAACATATGAAAGATGAAGGACTTAAAAGACAAAGGAGGAATTCTTCAAAAGATGGAAGATTACAGAAGATTTCCTAGAAGATAATTGTAAAAATTAGGAAGATTGTAAACCTAATATCTCTATTATATAAAGAGATATAGGTCGTATATTTTTCTGTGTGTCAAGATGTGAACACCAGGAAAAGTGTCTGTGTGTCCTAGGCGTATAGGTTATAAAAAATTCCTAGATGTGTTTGTGTTCAGCCTCAAGGATCGTTTGATCCCTGTTATTGTTGAGTAACCGTTCTACACTTGATCAAGTAGAATTGGGGCTGTTAGTTGTGTTTGTAATTGTTATAGATGATGATGATGAAGAAAACCTTGTTACAATAACAATTGTTCTTTGATTAATTCCGCTGCATATTGTTATCATTGTTATTGTTATTCCTAGATGAGGTCTAAACAATCTCAAGTTCTAAACGATTCTACATCCTTTCTTTTGAAAGTTTATTTTCTTAAAATTCAAAAAAATCCAAAAATATTTTCCTTTTTTTCAAAAAATTAAAATTAAAAAAATCCTTCTTCATCCTCTAAACCGTTTAATTCTCAATCTCTTATCCTTTATAACCGTTTAATTCTTCTCTATGTCTTCATCTTACCTATATGGTTGTGAGTGGTGTGGGGGTCCTCAAAATGGTGGAAATTGCCCCGATTGTAGCATTGTAGATTCGGGAAACGGGTTTGTCTATGACTAAAATCCCTATTCCTACAATGAAACAACCGACCTCTTCAACCAGCCCCCACAACACGAGATGGAGACATACTCGTGTAAGTCTTGTGGAGGTAGGCCTCACCAAGGTTTTGATTATCAAACAGGGAACACACTTGTTTATGAGCAGGTTCCATGTAACAATCAAAATTTTGGTTATGACCAATATCCATATGAGTCACCGAGTTAGTCGCAACAGTTTTACTGTTGTGAGTTCTGTGGAGGTCCTCACCAAGGTTTTGATTGTCAAAAGGATGTGTCTGAGTAGAGTGTACCGTTTCGAGAAACTTTCTGTGAATTTGACCAGGCCGGGTAATAATTTCAAGCTAGTCTAACTAGTGATGTAAGCGTGTCTCGAAACGGTCATGTTCACCGAAAGTGGATCAATTCGAAAAGTGCAAGCTCTACCCAACATGTGCAAATTTTAAATTAAAACATATGAGCACATGTTAAGGGGGAGCATTTGAAAAATATAAAACTCTCAAAGTGTTAGCAAAATGTGTTTCATAATCCATAAACACTTTGAGAGATTTTTCAAGGATTTGGTAAATGGCAACATAGGATAGTCATGAAGTTATAAGGTGGCTAAGGTTAGGAAAACCGTCCTATGATCCGTGATATGTGTCTAAATACACATATATTTTACATTGTTTAAACCCACAAAAACGACCAAAAGCACACAAATAACCATATAAATGTTACAAATATCATTGAAATGTGTTTTTGTGTATTTCAAATGCAAAAGGATTGAAAACAATTGAAAAACAATCAATGTTTGCATAATTGGCAAAACTAGTCCCTCGAGTTTCAGAATTGACATAAAACACCCCTGGATATTTAAAAATTGGAAAATTAACATTCAGGGTCCTTTGGTAAATGAAACTTGGCAAGAAATACCCTTGGATCATAAGTTTGGAAAATTGGCAAATCAGGTCCCTCAACTTTGAAACCTGACACATTTGGTCCCTGAGAATTTTTAATTTTGGAAATTATCAAATATTGGTCCTTGGGTTATCAAACTATGGCATGATTGGTCCCTATGAATACTTTGGATAAATTACAAATCAGACCCTAAACTTTTCGGTTTATACACTTTTGGTCCTTGTGATTTATGTTACTAAAACCAAATGGATCCAATCTATTATCCTAACCCAAATATACACCCAGCCCATCCTAAACTAAACCCAAAACCCAAACCCGACCCACCAACTTAAATAAATAAAAAACCGGGTCAACTACCCAGTCAAACCCACTACCCCCGTTTTTCCTTTTCCCTCCTTCTCTCCCACACACTGAGTCACAAAACCACCATGGTTTTGGCCACCTGCTACTTCCACCTCACCCCCCCAGCTCACTACCTACTTCACCTATTGTCCCCTCCACCTCCATAACCTCCCAAAATTCCTTAATTGTTAAAACCTGCTCAAAAGACTTTGGCGCCTAAAATTACATATGGACGATTGAGATTAATTGAGAAAAATGAAGAGCTGGGATTCACTCAGAGGATCCCAAGGAAGATATTTGAAGTATAAAGAGTACTCCTAGAAGTAGAATAGAGAGTAGTAGATTTTAGAGTAGTGTAATTTAGTTTAATTAATGTCGTAGTTATAATTTTCTTGTAATTTTCTCCTGGGTTTGTTAAATTCTGTAGTAGACAAGTAATTTAAATTGTATTTGAATCGTTCAATTCAAGTAATTCCATGTTTCCAGTTAAAACTGAATTTCCCGCCAAATTTGTTCTTGTTTGTCTTTGATTTTATAAGCTGTAAAAGGTGTTCAGATAAGCTCTGTTAAGCTTATTGGTACTCATTCAAGAAGTAATTAAGTTTCCTGGGTTCTAATTCCAAGTTTGAAGAAAAGTCAACGAAAGTCAACATTCTTGGTCAATAAGCTGAATTCGAAGAATAAGCTGATGTGACAAGCTTATTTGGGTATTTTCTAGCTTATTGGATAAGTTTGGTTATGGGTTGTTCCTTGTTCCTTTGTTCCATAATCAGCAGATCAGTTGTGAGTTCCATTTTTAATTTTTAGCTTATTCCTGCATAATTGTGTTCAGCTAGCATTAGTGCTTATTGCTTTTTGGTTCTTGCTTTTTAGTTGTTAAAACATTTAGGTAATCATAGATTAGTGATCTTTTATCTTAATTCTGTCAACTTGTAGTGTATTTTAGCCTTAACAGTTTTAATCAGGGCTGTTTGATTTTGTGGGTACAAACGGGTCAAATAGCTTAGTCACTGTTCATTTGCATATTGGCCAACTTTGTTCTAGCTTATTTTGACCATATTAAGCTGTTTTGAAGTTCTAGTTAGCTAATTAGATAGATAATCTAGTTTTTCATGGTTTGTGGTAATTTCAGTCAATAAGTCATCCAAATAAGCCAATATTTGCCATAAGCTCATTCAACCCTCATCTTTGGCTTCTTTGAGTTCCATTTGATCCATATTGTGTATTCTCAAGAGCATAGCACTTGTGCATACTTGTGCACAAATCTGCACAAGTCCAACTCACATCAGCAACATTTTTTTTCAGATTTTGTGGTTTTTTGAGATCTTTGGTGAATTTTCATGAGTTCCTCATAAGCCCTCATAAGCTGATTCTTTGCACCAATAAGCTCACCAAGCTCATCTTCATTTTAGTAATTTTGTTTGATTTTTAGCAATTTTTTTTAATCCCCAAAATACCCCTGCAAAAGAGCATTTTTGCCCTGCACCAAGGGTATTCAGCAGACATTGAATAAGCTTGGGCTTATTCTGAGCTTGTCTGGCTTATAAGCTAGCTTTTCTTGGTTCCTTTAGCTCATTCATAAGTGTCTCAGTCCATTTCAACTTTGTCCATAAGCTTATAGCTTAATTCCCAGCTTTTAGCTTGTTTTGTAAAAATCCAAAGCTCAAAAGCTTGGCTGTTAAGCCATTAAGCTTCTAAATTGCTTATTTTTAAGTTCCAATAATTGTTTTCTTCATTAAAGTTTCATATTTTCAGTGTATAAATAGTTTTGTAAAAGAAAAACCAAGAAAATCAAAATATAAAAAAGTGATAGCTTCTATTTAAGCCATTTGGCTTATTTTTCTGCTTTTTCATTAAGCCTTTTTCATTTTAATATTTTTCTTAGGTTCCTGTACTTATTTAATATTTATAGAAAAAGTTTCAGAATTTTCTTAGTTTATTTAGTATTTATTAAAAATCAAAATAGTTTAAATAATTAATAATTAGTTTTTAATTAATAATAAATAGATAAAAAGTGTAATAAATATATTTTCAGTTTTAAAATTTGTTTTATAATATTTTAAATTTATCTAAGTCATAATTTCATTTTTCTAGGTTTATTTCTTATTTTCTCACTTTTTAGGTTATTATTTAATAGTTAAAAATAGTTTTTAATTAATAATAATTAAATAAATAGTCATAAAAATAATTTTAATTTTCCAATAATTTTCTTTTATTATTAGGATTGTAAAAATATAATTTTCATATCCGTAGGCCTTTTATTTATCAAATCTCACTTTTTATTTCGTACGTTTACGTAAATTTAAATTAAACGTACGCGTTTTTAGATTTTAGACGTTTCTAAGTATTTTGCTTTCACGTACTTGTTCATATAGCTTATTTAAGCTATTTTCTTTTATTCCTTAGTGTAAATCACTCACAACCTTTTCCGTTCAATTATCACCCGATCACAGATTCGTTCTATTTCAGTTTACACACCTCGCTGGGACATAACGACCCGGGGATACACTAACTCCTTTGGTAAATTGTATTGTGCCCTAGATTGTTTGACTCTTGTTGACCATTTACCTGGTCAATATTAGTTGACCGTTTGGGACCGATCAAATTTTGGCGCCGCTGCCGGGGAGGTGTGCTACGTATAGACGAATTTGAAGTATCAGTGATTGTTGAATATACACCCATTGTATATTTACCATCTTTGTTCATATTTCCTTATTTTCATATAAAAACCAAAATTATCGTGAAGTTAATTCGTTTGACGGAACGATTGCCAAAAACATTTTTTATTCAAGTTTTCAACGAACACAAAAAACCCAAAAATATTCATGTTTACCCTCTTACCTTTTTGATTCTTCATTTCTTACCCTCTGTTACCCTTTAATTCTTTCTATGTCTTATCCTCACCTTCTTGGTTGTCAATGGTGTGGTGGCCCTCATAATGATGATAATTGTCTCAGTTTTAGCATGGTAGAGTTAGGAAATGGGTCTGTCTATAACCAAGATCCCTATTCTTACCATGACACGACTAATTTATTCCATCAGCTACCACATCATGAGATTCAGACATACTTGTGTGAATTTTGTGGAGGTCCTCACCAAGGATTTGAGTGTCAGACCAGAGACACGTTTGTCTATGAACAAATCTCTAATAACACTCTGAACTTTGGAAATAATCAATATCCATGTTATTCACCAAATCAGTCACAACAATCATTTTGTTGTGAGTACTGTGGAGGTCCACACTTTAGCTCTGATTGTCAAACAAGGAATCCATTTCCTTGTAACAATTATGACTCTTCGTATCATGACCAACCTCTACAGTACCAAATGAATCAGGCACCACCTCAGCCTCAGCCACTTCCTCAAAATCTTCTCCTTGATCTTTTGGATTTAGTGAAAGATTTGAAGGGATGTAAACATTCCCAAGATAATCCAAATCAAAAATCCATGGAAGAATTGTTAACTGAAGAGCAAGCTGCTAAATTAGATTCCCAGATTGCCAGTGAAAACTCTATTAGGGAATTAATTAAAATACAAAAAGCAGCCAGATCTAGCTCTCGATTCCGTTTCATTCCTGATGATAGTGATGATGAAGATATCGTTGATATTCTTCAAAAAGATTCATCAAGTTCATCAGTTGAGATTCCTTTCGTGGAAATACAGGGAGAAAAGTCTAAGATGGAATTACTAGCAGAAGAACAAATGGAAATTGTAAAATCCATATATGCTAGTCCTTCTCAACTCCCTCAGTCTGCTGTTATCACACCCGAAGTTCCCACTAATTCTCTTATTATGGGGGACGAGCATCTTGACACTATTCCTGAAAAGGAATCGGACGAATTCATAAAGTCTAGTGCTGAGAACCTTGTCCCAATCCCAAGTGAGTCACAGGGAATTCTTGATCATGTGTGTGATATCCCTTCCCCTCTTGAGTGTTCAAAAGATCATTTTGAGACTTTCTCCGATTCTAATGATGAATGTACATCTTATGGAGAAGTTGAGTATGTTGAGGTATCACTGCCCCATTCTGATGTTGACCCTCTTCTTGAGGAGTTTACTGATGAACTTACTCACATTGATCCACTTCCATCAGGAAGTGATGATGATCTCTTTGATTTCGAATCCAATCTGGAAGAAATCGAAAGTCTCTTATATCATGATCCATCACTCAATTCTTATCCCAACCCCGAGCTTAGTGATTCACATACTGATGAAAATTCTTTATCTTGTGGAGACATCAGTCATGTGGAGGAACTACCTTCTGAGCTCGTCAGTCCAAAAGAGAATATTGATCATCTTGTTCCCGAAGCATTCAAAACGTCTTTCACCAATCCTCTGTTTGAATTCGAATCTGAATTCACTTTAATTTCTGATAATCCACTCTTTGATATTCAGAACGAGGTAGGTGATGATTCCATAATAGAACAAGGGTTCACAGATTTACATCACGTGAATGATTCTCTTTACGAGGAGTTCTCCTTTGAACTCACTCATATCATATCTCCACCAGAGTATGATAACTTCCACTTTGATCTAGACAAAAATGATCTTTGTGTTCCGGAGGGAGATGTTCTCAACACTGAGAATTTGATTAATATCAAAATTCCATCCCTCCCACCCAGAATATGTCTTGATCAAATGAGCTTTCTGAAAATGATGAGTTAGTCATGATTTTTATCATGACTTTCTTTCTTTTCTTCACCTACACGGTGACTTCTCCTGTTCTTCACTCCTTCGGGAATGAAGACACTATCTTTGACCCCGGCATTTTCATTTATCATTTGTGAGCCGGATCTGTGTATATCTCATCGGAGTGGAACTTTCAAGTACTTCAGTATTTATCCAAACATCTTGAATGAAAGTCCGATGGAGATTGTCGCTTCCACTTGCTTCCCCAAGAACCAATGAATGCGGGGTCGAGTCAAGCTAGTGACTCGGTGAACAAAAATATTAGCACACCATATGGGTTTTCACCCATATTTCTGACTTCTTTCTCTTTTCTAACACTCAAGTGTGGGGGAGATGCCCCACATGTTGTATATATGTACATTTGATAAAAAAAAGAAAAAAAAAAGTATGTTATATAAAATAATGGCTATTAATATTACCTTTTCACGTTCTAAGTGTTGGTTTAACAACCGGTACTTTGAATATTGAGGGCAATATTCAGTTCTAAGTGTGGGGGGGAATTCTAGCGAATTTTGTCACATTGTACCTTCTAGTGCCCTATTCCCCCATTTTGGCCAAAATAAATTTTTTTTTTCTCACTTAGAACGCAATAAATGGTTATCAGTCCGCCATGTCTAACCCACATAAGGATTGACTAATCCAGGAGCAAACGGCTCTTGGTAAAGATATATCAAATCCGTTTATGGCTTGCAATTTGCCAAAAATTGTATGGTTTTCGACTCACCATATCTTTATAAGTGAAGAGTTGGCTAGCCCGCAAGGTTATGGCTTGTGGTAAAGGCATTGGAAAACCATAATTGGTAATCAGCTCACCAAAGATAATAACTGTATTTTATCTAAGAGTTGGCTAGTCCAGAAGCAAACGGCTTCTGGTAAAGACAAATCAAACCCGTTGACAGCTGATGATTTGCTCAAAATCATTTGGTTATCATTGTACCAAAGTATCACATACTAAAACAATGGCTACTCCAGAAGTGATGGCTTTTGGTAAAGAGATAAAATCCATTAAATTTTCAAAAATATTGCTAGGGACTAGCAATAGTTTAGTGTGAGGGATTTGATATGTGTCTAAATACACATATATTTTACATTGTTTAAACCCACAAAAACGACCAAAAGCACACAAATAACCATATAAATGTTACAAATATCATTGAAATGTGTTTTTGTGTATTTCAAATGCAAAAGGATTGAAAACAATTGAAAAACAATCAATGTTTGCATAATTGGCAAAACTAGTCCCTCGAGTTTCAAAATTGACATAAAACACCCCTGGATATTTAAAAATTGGAAAATTAACATTCAGGGTCCTTTGGTAAATGAAACTTGGCAAGAAATACCCTTGGATCATAAGTTTGGAAAATTGGCAAATCAGGTCCCTCAACTTTGAAACCTGACACATTTGGTCCATGGGAATTTTTAATTTTGGAAATTATCAAATATTGGTCCTTGGGTTATCAAACTATGGCATGATTGGTCCCTATGAATACTTTGGATAAATTACAAATCAGACCCTAAACTTTTCGGTTTATACACTTTTGGTCCTTGTGATTTATGTTACTAAAACCAAATGGATCCAATCTATTATCCTAACCCAAAACTACACCCAGCCCATCCTAAACTAAACCCAAAGCCCAAACCCGACCCACCAACTTAAATAAATAAAAAACCGGGTCAACTACCCAGTCAAACCCACTACCCCGTTTTTCCTTTTCCCTCCTTCTCTCCCACACACTGAGTCACAAAACCACCATGGTTTTGGCCACCTGCTACTTCCACCTCACCCCCCAGCTCACTACCTACTTCACCTATTGTCCCCTCCACCTCCATAACCTCCCAAAATTCCTTAATTGTTAAAACCTGCTCAAAAGACTTTGGCGCCTAAAATTACATATGGACGATTGAGATTAATTGAGAAAAATAAAGAGCTGGGATTCACTCAGAGGATCCCAAGGAAGATATTTGAAGTATAAAGAGTACTCCTAGAAGCAGAATAGAGAGTAGTAGATTTTAGAGTAGTGTAATTTAGTTTAATTAATGTCGTAGTTATAATTTTCTTGTAATTTTCTCCTGGGTTTGTTAAATTCTGTAGTAGACAAGTAATTTAAATTGTATTTGAATCGTTTAATTCAAGTAATTCCATGTTTCCAGTTAAAACTGAATTTCCCGCCAAATTTGTTCTTGTTTGTTTTTGATTTTATAAGCTGTAAAAGGTGTTCAGATAAGCTCTGTTAAGCTTATTGGTACTCATTCAATAAGTAATTAAGTTTCCTGGGTTCTAATTCCAAGTTTGAAGAAAAGTCAACGAAAGTCAACATTCTTGGTCAATAAGCTCAATTCGAAGAATAAGCTGATGTGACAAGCTTATTTGGGTATTTTCTAGCTTATTGGATAAGTTTGGTTGTGGGTTGTTCCTTGTTCCTTTGTTCCATAATCAGCAGATCAGTTGTGAGTTCCATTTTCAATTTTTAGCTTATTCCTGCATAATTGTGTTCAGCTAGCATTAGTGCTTATTGCTTTTTGGTTATTGCTTTTTAGTTGTTAAAACATTTAGGTAATCATAGATTAGTGATCTTTTATCTTAATTCTGTCAACTTGTAGTGTATTTTAGCCTTAACAGTTTTAATCAGGGCTGTTTGGTTTTGTGGGTACAAACGGGTCAAATAGCTTAGTCACTGTTCATTTGCATATTGGCCAACTTTGTTCTAGCTTATTTTGACCATATTAAGCTGTTTTGAAGTTCTAGTTAGCTAATTAGATAGATAATCTAGTTTTTCATGGTTTGTGGTAATTTCAGTCAATAAGTCATCCAAATAAGCCAATATTTGCCATAAGCTCATTCAGCCCTCATCTTTGGCTTCTTTGAGTTCCATTTGGTCCATATTGTGTATTCCCAAGAGCATAGCACTTGTGCATACTTGTGCACAAATCTGCACAAGTCCAACTCACATCAGCAACATTTTTTTTCAGATTTTGTGGTTTTTTGAGATCTTTGGTGAATTTTCATGAGTTCCTCATAAGCCCTCATAAGCTGATTCTTTGCACCAATAAGCTCACCAAGCTCATCTTCATTTTAGTAATTTTGTTTGATTTTTAGCAATTTTTTTTAATCCCCAAAATACCCCTGCAAAAGAGCATTTTTGCCCTGCACCAAGGGTATTCAGCAGACATTGAATAAGCTTGAGCTTATTCTGAGCTTTTCTGGCTTATAAGCTAGCTTTTCTTGGTTCCTTTAGCTCATTCATAAGTGTCTCAGTCCATTTCAACTTTGTCCATAAGCTTATAGCTTAATTCCCAGCTTTTAGCTTGTTTTGTAAAAATCCAAAGCTCAAAAGCTTGGCTGTTAAGCCATTAAGCTTCTAAATTGCTTATTTTTAAGTTCCAATAATTGTTGTCTTCATTAAAGTTTCATATTTTCAGTGTATAAATAGTTTTGTAAAAGAAAAACCAAGAAAATCAAAATATAAAAAAGTGATAGCTTCTATTTAAGCCATTTGGCTTATTTTTCTGCTTTTTCATTAAGCACTTTTCATTTTTATATTTTTCTTAGGTTCCTGTACTTATTTAATATTTATAGAAAAAGTTTCAGAATTTTCTTAGTTTATTTAGTATTTATTAAAAATCAAAATAGTTTAAATAATTAATAATTAGTTTTTAATTAATAATAAATAGATAAAAAGTGTAATAAATATATTTTCAGTTTTAAAATTTGTTTTATAATATTTTAGATTTATCTAAGTCATAATTTCATTTTTCTAGGTTTATTTCTTATTTTCTCACTTTTTAGGTTATTATTTAATAGTTAAAAATAGTTTTTAATTAATAATAATTAAATTAATAGTCATATAAATAATTTTAATTTTCCAATAATTTTCTTTTATTATTAGGATTGTAAAAATATAATTTTCATATCCGTAGGCCTTTTATTTATCAAATCTCACTTTCTATTTTGTACGTTTACGTAAATTTAAATTAAACGTACGCGTTTTTAGATTTTAGACGTTTCTAAGTATTTTGCTTTCACGTACTTGTTCATATAGCTTATTTAAGCTATTTTCTTTTATTCCTTAGTGTAAATCACTCACAACCTTTTCCGTTCAATTATCACCCGATCACAGATTCGTTCTATTTCAGTTTACACACCTCGCTGGGACATAACAACCCGGGGATACACTAACTCCTTTGGTAAATTGTATTGTGCCTTAGATTGTTTGACTCTTGTTGACCATTTACCTGGTCAATATTAGTTGACCGTTTGGGACCGATCAATCCGCCAGAGCCGGAGGGATCTACCCAAGGACAATACCAAATAGTTAGTATTAGAAAGTCCTTAGGTATGATTATGAAAAAGGAGTAATATGAGAAAGGAGAAAGAAGGGGTTGAAGAATTAAAAAGAAAAGTAATGTGAAAGGGTGAAAAGAAATAGCCCTCCAAAATTTTCAACCTTAGGGCAGAAACCGGGTTCAACTCATATACTACTGGTTGTTACTAAGGTAACGCCAGTATTGAAGACAAGACGTTATGGACCCAGTGACGCACTGCACTAAACCTTCTAAGCCACTCAAGTTCTCTTAAAAAGACTTGTTTCATTCTCACGGGGAACCCTACATAATCTATCGACCGCTCATTACAAGTTATGTTGATATTGAAACAGGAGACACCGCTCTAGTTTTCGACTACCAAAATTGCACTTATCGAGTCTAGAGCCACGAGATGCATCATAAGATCTCATAGGAACACGTGTTACTTCTACACTGGTTGTTCAACATTAAGGACACCATTTGTAAACTTATGAGTCCTACGCAGATCTTAGCAATCTGCAAGAACATTTATGAGGGAATTTACAAATGTAATTCTCAGTGATTGAATGGAAATTCCTGCCAGGGTCAACATCAAACAACCCTGAAAGCAGGCCACTTCGGTAATTCCTTGTGGATTACGCTTAGTGGTCGCGGCGGTTTCAAACGGTCTACAGTCGTGGAGTGAACTCCAGCGACTCACCTAATCGTTGATTTACTACGGTAGATCTTGTAAGCCCTCTGTGGGTTTTCGATTTAGGAACGGCCTTGGTAAGGATTAGAGAGAGTTTTCACACTATGCTGTTAACAATCTCGAAGTCCAAACCTGTAAGTACCAGACGTTTTATTGCTAACTGTCGTATGCAGGAATTCTTGGCGGTTGCAGCTGATTGCCGAGAAGATGCCAATTCATTACCACATGCTCACACTACACCATCATCGTATTCAAAGAAGTCATGATAAACTAAAAGACCTTCAACACTGCTTCTGCAAACTTTGATGCTGAAACTCATGACCCAGAATAGTGTGAGCATGTCGGCTCAAAGAATATCACATCACATGGAGACATACTGCTAAAAGATGACTTGGAGACATACGTTGGATGATGACATCAAAGAATCACCAAAGATCATCCAAGACAGAAGAACGGTCATCAAAAGATCACTGCTGAATGTACAAAGAGTAATGAATTTGAAGAATCAAAGACTACGAGCTAGGAAGTTACAGTCATGTAATAGAATGCTATAATTCAAAATATTATTTCTGGGGTGACCTCCCTTAGGGGGAGATTGTTAGGAATATAAATATTCACGTGAAGACTTGGTCACCCCGAGTATCTATTTAGCATTTATATAGCTCGTAGGATTATTAGTATTATTATTATTATTAGTTTAGTTATATTAGTATTTGTGGAGTTGGGTCGGGTCTTTACCCACTGTCAGCTCACTCCACAGCCCACTAGGGGCAATCTAGCTAGTACTATAAATACCCCTTCCCAAGTGTGGGAAGGGTTGGAACTTCACTTTCATTTCAAGCTAATACATTTCCAGTTTCTCTCAAGTTCCCTCTCTACTTTCTCTCTAACTCCATCATGGATTTGTTCTTCCATAATCCAAGACCTCCTGATTCACACACAATCAACACATGTATCGATCCTTCATTGAAACAATTGTGCAGAAAGTTCCAGTCACTGCTGAAGAGAGGCTTCAGAAGAAGAATGACCTCAAGGCCAGAAGTTTGCTAATGTTGACTATTCCGAATGATCAACTTTTGTCATTCAGCAAGTACAAAGATGCTAAGACTTTGTGGGAAGCAATCATAGCCAGATATGGAAGGAATGAAGCTACTAAGAAAACTCAGAAGACTCTCCTAAAGCAAAACTTTGAGAACTTCTCTGCAACTAGCAATGAATCCTTTGTTACGAATATGAATATTCAGCTGAAGACTCGGTCACCCCGAGTACTTATTAGCACATCATAGCTCGTAGGATTATCAGTAATATTATTAGTAGATTAGTTATTAATTAGTTTTGTGGAGCGGGTCGGGTCTTTACCCTCTGTCAGCTCTCTCCACAGCCCGCTAGGGGCATATTATGTAGTAAGTATAAATACCCCTTCCCTTGCAAGGGAAGGGTTGGAACTCTCATTTACATTAATCTAATACACATAGTGTTTCTCTCACTAGAAGTTCCCATCTCTCTCTCTAGTTTCTTTTCTATTCGATCCATATCAAGGCCTCAAACAAGTGTTTCTTGCATTGTGAATACCCTACAATTGGTATCAAGAGCCATGGTTAGGTCCATGAGAGTTGGTATTCACGGATTTGCTTAGTTTTTGGGGTTTTTTAGTTCGAATAGAAAAGCAACAAAAATTTCATTTTGTGCCTTGTTTAGTGATTAGAAGTTGTTATACCTTGTACTTTCTAGCTTAGGAACAGTATAAGAGTAGTATTTGGTGATTGAATTCACAGATTTAAGACTTGTGTGGTGATTTTGGGTGATTCGTGGGTGTTTATTTAAGTGTTCTTCGCTGCGGTTTGTGTGCCTTGGACAAGTTCTTGGATGCGGTTTGTGTCATTTCGAAGACGCGGTTTGTCTTATTACTAGTTTAGACAAAAGGACAAAAAGCATTGAAAGCGACGTGTTTGGCAGTTTGTGTCTACGCGGTTTGTCTCTGAGGCGTGTATGCGGTTTGTGTCTACGCGGTTTGTCTCTGAGGCGTGTATGCAGTTTGTGTCTACACGGTTTGTCTCTGAGGCGTGTATGCAGTTTGTATCTACGCGGTTTATCTCTGCGGCGTGTATGCGGTTTGTCTAGACTGATTGTCTGTGCTGTTTGTCCACGCGGTTTGTCTCTGCGGCGTGTATGCGGTTTGTGTCTACGCGGTTTGTCTCTGCGGTGTGTATGCGGTTTGTCTAGACTGTTTGTCTGTGCTGTTTGTCCACGCGGTTTGTCTCTCAGGCGTGTATGCGGTTTGTGTCTTGGTGATTTTAGAAATTCCCGCGAAAGATTCGATTTCTCGGTTAAATCACAAGATCTGTAAAATCCTGTAGTTACTATGGCTACCACATCAAGCACATCATCAGAAGATATTCAAGCAGCAGGATCTGACACTCGTCCACCTATGCTAGATAGGACGGATTATGAGTCTTGGGCACAACGGATAAGACTTTACTGCTTGGGAAAAGATAATGGAGTTAACATTCTTAAGTCAATTGACGAAGGACCATATCAGATGGGTACCACCAGAGATGTTGTTACAACTGGTGAAGATGGGACTGTAACTTTGGGCATCGACAGACCTAGAAACTACAATGATCTTAATGAAGAAGAAAAGAAGAGGTATGATGCTGACATTAGAGCTTCAAACATTGTCATTCAAGGTCTACCAAAGGATGTGTACAAGCTCATCAATTTCAACACTGAAGCCAAAGCTGTGTGGGACAACGTTAAAATGTTGTTGGCAGGGTCAGAACTCACAAAGGAAGATCGTGAGTCACAGCTGTATGATGAGTTCGAGCATTTCAAAATGAACCCATGAGAGAATATCACAGACTACTATGTGAGATTTCATAAGTTGGTGAATGATATGAGGATGATCAGAATGACTATGCCCAATATCCAACTAAACTCAAAGTTTGTGAACAACATGACTCCTGAATGGGACAGATTTGTTACTGCTGTCAAACTCAACAAAGGTTTAAGGGATACCAACTATGAACAGCTGTATGCCTATCTGCAACAACATGAGAAGCATGCTGTCTACGATCGGGTGCTGAGAGAAAAGTTAAATCCTTCAACTACAAATGATCCACTGGCGTTCATGACAAATGTTCTACCAACAACCCAATCATCATCCAACCCAAGCTATCATCAACTTCACTCACCAGTACCTGCTATGAGTTCTCAACTTGACTCAGGCTACTCTCAGACCGGCAAAATGATTGACAACCTCACCAATCAAGTATCATTACTGGTTCAACAGTTTCAAGCATCACTCCCTCAGACCAACAATCAGTTAAGGAATTCATCCAACCCACGCAATCTAGCAATGGTGGAGGATGGGAAAATTGTGGTTCAGAATGTGCAAGGGAGAGCTGGAAGAAACATGGGTCGGGGTTATGTGCAGAATAGAGCAGGGAATGCCAATCAGGGACAAGGGAAACAGATCAAGTGTTATAATTGTGGGGGGCTTGGACACATTGCTAGAAACTGCAATCAACCTAAACGTCCTCAGAACTCAGATTACTTCAAAGACAAGATGCTGTTAATGCAAGCCCAAGAGAATGGAGCTGTATTGGATGAGGAAGAGTTATTGTTCCTGGCAGGAGATGGGGGAAATACTTTTGATGAAGATGTGGATGAGCAACCAGTTCAGGATCTAGCACTTAATGATCCTAACATCTTCAAGGCAGATGACTGTGATGCATTTGACTCTGATGTAGATGATGAACCTACGACTCAAACAATCTTCATGGCTAACTTGTCTTCCATGGTCTCATCTCCCCGTCAAGCTGGTCCTTCTAATGCATCCGTGATATCTGAGGTACTAAAAATTTATGACACATATAATATAGTCGAGGAACAAAAGAATCCCAAAGAAGTACATCAGGCAGATGTTTCTGACACAAGTAATGTTGACATGGAAAATAGCAATATTATTTCATATGAACAGTATTTGAATCACAACAACTCGCCTGATGTACCAAATGGTGAATCTTTTGTCAATAATGATGTTTGTGTTATAAGTAATGTATGTGCCTTAGATAATGCGTGTAATATAGATAATGCATGTGAGTGCCATGAGAACAAATTGCCTGTCCCTGATGATAACTTGATCACTAGACTAAACATTTATAAAGAACAAGTGGCTATGTATGAACAGCGTGCTAAGTTTGAGCTTAATGAACGTGAGCAGAAATTAGAAGGTCAAATGAGTACACTTATTAAAGAGTCTAGAGTAAGAGAAGAAACATTAAAATTAGAGTTGAGTTCTTTGAAAAGTCAGCTAGAACAGTCTGTCAAACAGAAACAGGAAGCACAAAAGTGTATAACTACACTTAAGCTAGAATTCAAAGAAAAAGAAACAACACTTTTAAATGATTTCTCTAGACTCAAGACGTTAAAAAATAAGCTTGAAGATAAGTTGTACACACAAGACCAAACCAGACAGACTGCCCAAATGATTCATAAGCACAGAAAGTTGAGTGATAAGCATAGTAAGATCATGATAGGTGAACCCAAGTCAACCATCCTTAGGGGCATGAAAGTAGCTCAACCTGCCCTATATGATGGTAATGTGATGCTTATGCCTATTCATGACCCGCCTGAGCATATCTACACAAATGAAGAGGATGAGATAAGTGATAGAACGAAGAAAAAAATGAGTGAGAAAATGAGGGATCCCGAGTGCATAGCCAGATGAATAATAATCAAACCCCATGACTATAGTGAGGAAAATCGTTTGACTGTGTTTGCTCCTCAAAAGAAGTTAACACCTGAACAGATATTCTGGAAACAAGATAATGAAAAACTTAAGGTAGAAAAACTTAAGGCCAACACCCCCTCATTAGAAAAGTTGCGTCCATAACGGTGTATCCTCCCAATACACCTAGGAATTTGGTGCCTTTGTCTCTTCCCACTGAATGCAAAACCTTTATTAGCTTATATGTGCTTTGGCAACTGTTTGCTGATTTCGATAAAACATGTAAGAAGAGAATCACACCCACCGGCATTACTGAGGGGGAAAGGTGTTTTGAACATGCAAAAAGGTGTTACTTAACTGAGGTCATGCCATTCTTTAAACTACTTAAAGAACATTTTGAAGGGTTGCAAACTGCCCTTAAAGCCGAAATAAAAGAAATGGAAGTAGTGTTTAAAGACATGGAAAATGAGGTGAATGAATATGCAATAGAACTTAAGAGTCGTGAGATTGAAAGAAAAAACATAGTCATCACTAATGACAACTTGATTGCTAAATGTATTGCACAAGATGTATTTTACACCGCTACTGATTCTGCATTATCTGCTTGTCAATTTAATGAGTATGCTATTGCGTTAAATGTCACCCAGAATCGTGTTGTTGAGCTTGAGGGGGAGAATTTAAAATTGCTTGACAAAATTCAAAATGATGACCATGATAATATGGTTAAACGTTTTTCAAAACTTGAAGTTGATTATATAAATTTGCAAATGAAACATCAACAGTTAAATGAAAAACACAAAATATCAAATGACAAGACATCCTTGGATGCTCCTGAATTTGATACTTATTTTGAATTAAGCAAACGAGATGAAAAAATTCAAGCTCACACGAACACGATTCGACTGCTGAGGGCCCATATTTCCCAATTGAAATCCAACAAGTGTGATGTGTATGGCACCAATAAACCTTCGTCTTCAGATTCTTAGAATTTTCAATATCAAAACACCATAAATAAGTTGCATCATGAAAATGAGTGTTATCGAGAAGAAAATTCTAGGGTCAAACAACATTTCAAAGAGTTATATGATTCTATAAAAGTTACAAGAAGCAATCACAATGATCAAATAACCTCTTTGACGAATGAAATTGAGAATCTTAAGGCTCAGGTGAAAGGTAAAATGCCATGCACCACTTGTAATTGTGATGCACCAAAGGCTGCTGCTAGTAAAAAGTATGATGTTGATGTTGGGCGTATTCCATTTAACCTTAGAAATAACAGCTTTGCCCATCAAACATATCTCGATCATCTTAGAGAGGGCCTTGACACACTTCGTGAGGTAGTTGAAGAGGATTGAACTGATAAGCCACTTGATAGGGCTGTTGTTTATGCTTGTAATCTCACGAAAAGGATTCAGGAAAACTTAGAATATGCCATAGGCTCAGTTCCTAAGCTTAACAGCCATAAAGATAGACTTGTTGCATCATCATCCACTGTTAAGAACAAGCATGTAGCATTTGATCTACCACTTAAAACATCAGAACCCAACACATCATTATCAGGAAGGCATGTGACAGAAAAACAAACTAATGTTCCCTTTGATGCTTCTACAGGAGTAAAAAGTGACACCCATGCTAGCGAGTCAAGGTCTAGAGGAAATGCAAGAAAGGATAGGACTGCGCCAGCTAAGAATGATCACTTGAAGAAAGTAGAAGCCCAACCTAGGAACAATAAGTTTGCAATGAGTAGGATGAATCGTGTTGATTCTAGTATCAAAAGTACTGTAATTAATTCGAATTCTAATGCTATCTGTAAAACATGCGACAATTGTTTAATTTCTGCTAATCATGATGAATGTGTTGTGTCTTTCTTGATGTCTTCTGCATCACCCCATGTTAAGAATGATAGGATAACTGAAGCATGCAAGAAAGTTTGGAAAGCAACAGGAAAAACATTTGCTAGCATAGGATATCAATGGAGACCCACTGGAAGGAAATTCAATTTAGGAAAACAGTGCACATTACCTAAAATGAATAAGCATAAAATTGTGAAGATTAAGGAATGGAGACCAACTGGTAGAATCCTGCCTTTAGTGTCACAATGCCTTCCATCTAGGTCTTGTCCTGCCTCTAGTTCTGTCTCCTCAGTAAAGACAGTAGCATCTGTGAAATCTGTGGTTCCAGAATATGTGTGTGCTGACCAAACGGACCCCAATTGCACTTGGGGATCCACATTTTTCAGTTATCCATTGTTGTCTGGTTTCAAATGCAGGTCGTACAAATCGTCCTGTGGTATTTGGACTCAGGCTGCTCAAAACATATGACTGGGGATCGCTCGCGGCTCAAGAACTTCGTGAAAAAGTTTATCGGGACTGTTAGATTTGGGAACGACCACTTTGGTGCAATTATGGGTTATGGAGATTATGTGTTCGGTGACAGTGTAATCTCAAGGGTATATTATGTGGAAGGATTAGGGCACAATCTGTTTTCTGTGGGTCAATTTTGTGATTCAGATCTGGAAGTGGCTTTCAGAAAACATACATGTTTCGTCAGAGAATTGGATGGTATATATCTCCTCAAGGGCAGTCGGGGCACCAATCTATACACCATATCGATTGAAGAAATGTTGAAGTCCTCTCCCATATGCTTGCTTTATAAAGCCTCTAAAACAAAATCATGGTTGTGGCATCGTCGTTTGAACCACTTGAACTTCGGTACCATAAATAATCTTTCCCGCAAAGATCTTGTTAGAGGGATGCCCAGACTAAAATATGAGAAAGATCATCTCTGCTCTGCATGTCAACTGGGCAAAAGCAAGAAACAAACCCACAAGTCCAAAACCATTAACACCAACTTGGAAGTTCTTCATACCCTTCACATGGACTTGTGCGGTCCAATGAGAATACAAACCATAAATGGTAAAAAGTATGTTCTGGTGATTGTAGATGATTATTCTCGGTTCACATGGGTAAAGTTTTTGAGAACCAAGGATGAAACTCCAGAGGTTATCATTAAACTGATAAAACAGCTGCAAGTAAGGCTCGATAAAACTGTCAGAATCATCCGCACTGATAATGGTACTGAGTTTGTTAACCAACAACTCCGTAATTTCTATGAAAGTATTGGCATCACGCATCAGAAAAGTATCCCTCGCACTCCTCAACAGAACGGAGTGGTTGAACGAAGGAACCGTACTCTGGTGGAAGCTGCAAGAACCATGCTTATATTTTCAAAGGCACCGATGTTTCTCTGGGCAGAGGCTATTGCAACAGCATGTTACACTCAAAACCGATCTCTAATTCATCCTGTTCATGAGAAGACTCCCTTCGAGTTAATTCATAACAAGAAACCAGATCTTTCCTTTCTCCGTGTGTTTGGCGCACTTTGCTATCCAACTAACGATAGTCAAGACATGGGAAAGTTAAGAGCTAAAGCAGATGTAGGTATTTTTGTTGGATACGCACCAGACAGTAAAGGGTATAGAATCTACAATAAGAGAACCCGTAAAATCATGGAAACCATTCATGTTACGTTCGATGAGCTGAGTGAGCAACCTGCTTCAGGACAAATTAGTTCTGGACCCGATCTTAAACTTTTGTCACCTGGACCCATTAGTTCAGGTCTTGTACAGAATTCTACGCCTACAGATTCTTATTTGCCACCTACATGTGAGGAGTTGAAGAAGTTATTTGATCCTATGTTTGATGAATACTTTGAGCCAACGAATGGAACCATCCCAAGTGAACCTGCTGTACTTCCTATGGCTGAGGTTCAAGCCCCGCAAGGCTCAGAAGGCCCAACAGCTTCAGTATCAGTCAGTCTCAATGCTCCAGCTGCCAGTCAATCGCCTTCGTCATCAAACGCTTAATCTTCTCCAGTAATACAAGAATCTTCAGATAACCATTCTTTGGAAGTTAACCCTTTTGCTCCTGTTGATGAGGTTCCTTTTGAAAACATATTTGCTCCTGAACATCCATCTGATACATCCTCTCTTGAAGAACACAGCACTGCTACATCTGTTCAAAACCCTCAACCTCACGACCATCTCAGAAAATGGACCAGTGATCATCCAATCGACAACATCATAGGCAATCCCTCACGTCCAGTATCCACACGTAATCAACTAGCCACTGATGCACTTTGGTGCTTTTTCAATTCTGTACTGTCCAAAGTCGAACCAAAAGATGCCAAAGAAGCAATGACTAAAGATTGCTGGTACGAGGCTATGCAAGATGAAATTCATGAATTTGATCGACTGGAAGTATGGGAATTAGTGCCTCCTCCAGAGCTTGCAATGATCATTGCTTTAAAGTGGATCTTCAAAGTGAAGCTTGATGAGTATGGTGATGTGTTAAAGAACAAGGCACGGCTAGTTGCAAAAGGATTCAGACAAGAAGAGGGCATTGATTTTGAAGAATCGTTTGCTCCGGTTGCTAGAATTGAAGCTATAAGAATCTTCCTTGCAAATGCTGCTAGTCGAAATATGATAGTCTACCAGATGGATGTCAAAACGGAATTCTTGAATGGTGACTTAAAGGAAGAAGTTTATGTGAGTCAACCCGAAGGATTCGTGGATGCTGAACATCCTACTCATGTTTACCGCTTGAAGAAGGCTCTTTATGGGTTAAAACAGGCGCCAAGAGCATGGTACGATACATTGACCAAGTTCCTCCTAGTGAACGGATTCTCCAAGGGTGTTGTTGATCCCACAATATTCACGAGGAAGTCAAGAAACCATCTACTACTAGTTCAGATTTATGTAGATGATATCATCTTTGCTTCAACAGATCCTAGTGAATGTGATAGTTTTTCAAAGGAGATGAATTCCAAGTTCCAAATGTCCATGATGGGACAAATGTCATTCTTCTTAGGATTACAAGTTTCTCAAAGTCCCGGAGGCATATTCATTAATCAATCCAAATACGCCAACGAGATCTTGAAAAAGTTTGGATTCAATTCAAGTGAACCTGTTGACACTCCCATGGTTGATAGAACAAAGCTGGATGAAGATCCTTCAGGGATTCCAGTGGATATAACAAAGTATCAAAGCATGATTTGATCTTTGATGTACATCACGGCTAGCAGACCAGATCTTCTGTTTGCTGTGTGTATGTGTGCTCGGTATCAATCCAGGCCAACCAAGAAGCATGTTGAAGCAGTGAAAAGGATCTTCCGATATCTTCAAGGCACAGTTCATATGGGTCTCTGGTATCCTAAGGACACAGCAATGGAGTTAACTGCTTATGCGGATGCTGATCATGCGGGATGTCAAGACACTCGTCGCAGTACTTCAGGAGGAGCTCAGTTTTTAGGGGAAAAGTTGGTTAGTTGGTCTTCTAAGAAGCAGTTGAGTACTTCCATATCATCTACTGAAGCTGAGTACATTGCCATGTCTGCTTGCTGTGCACAAATCCTTTGGATGCGATCACAACTTTCAGGCTATGGATTCTCATACAACAAAATTCCCCTATATTGTGACAACAAAAGCGCCATTGCTCTTTGTTGTAACAATGTTCAGCACTCCAGGTCAAAACACATCGACATCAGGCATCACTTCATCAGGGAACAGGTGGAAAAAGGAATAGTGGAACTATACTTCGTGAGGACAGAGTTTCAGTTAGCAGACATCTTCACCAAGGCCCTCCCAAGAGAAAGGTTTCAGTTTATTCTCCCACGCCTTGGCATGAAGAGCATGACACCTGAAACCCTCAAGTGTTTGTAACACCCCAACCCGACAAGGGTAGAAGCATCACATTATGGTGACAAATCAAAGCATACATAAATACACAGCGGAAGTCTTAAACAAATACATAAGGAAAAATCAAGTCAACACGACTTGAATAGATACATAAGTTCGAAAGATAAAGAAACATCCAAAATACGAATACATAGGAAATCCATGTCCAAAACAAAGTCATAAGATAAAGGTGGTCATCTAAGGTCAAAGCTTCATCTATCTCTCATCCCATCCAAAGCATAATCCAAAAGCTCCTAGCTTAGATACCTGCCGCGGGAAAAGAAACGCGGCTGAGCTTAAAAAGCCCAGTGAACAGATATATAATAAACGGAAATGAACAAATGAAGCATAATGAAAGAGATAATAAATAAGGTACAAGAGTAAAGGTTAGGACAGTCATCCACCACGAGCCCACATATATCACATCACATAAGCCTGCATAATCTAGAGGGGATACCTCTTAGTAACCAGATAATATGAGGGGTGTCCTCATGTATCCAATGGAGTGATCAGCTCCTACATTTTGTGAAAGACGTGGATTGCACCCATCATCAGTCACCACATATCACATATCACAATATCACAATCACAATACAAATCTAGGATGCATCCATACGCCCCCCACACAAATCACATTGGCCATAATAAATATAAAGCGCGCATATCACAATCACAATGGGGACGGTGTACAACATCACTCGAGTACACTAGAGTCATGTCAGTGGTGCATCAAAGACATGGCCATGTTACCTTCATGGCTAGGAAACACATTTGGCTCGGGTATCAAACTGGGGTTAAGGGTCAAAGGTTCATATCAAAGCAATGGTTCACAAGGTCATAATCATAGTCCAAATCTCAAGGTTCATATCAAAGGTTCACATGTCAAAGGTTCAAATATCAAAGGTTCAAATCACAATGTAGGGAACATAGCAATGGCTTAGGAAACCCTAATACGAATCAAAGTAAGAGGCCGAAGGCTCCTTATACAGAGAGCAGAATATCTTTACCTTATTCCAAAGCAAAGCACAAACCAAAATGAACTAGATGGATCAAAGTCAGGTCCTCTCCTTCTTCACACCTAGAGGGGTAGAAAAGAATTACAAACCTTTCCATTTTAAGTAACTTTCCATTTTTAGCAGGTTTCCATATTTAGAAAGTTTCCATAATTAGAGAGTTTCCATATTCTCATTTAGGTTAAGTCATTATTAAGTCATATTATGGCTTTAGGGTGTATTTTAACAAGTTACAAAAGTTTAGGGTTAAATATGACAAGTTCTCATAATCTGGGGTTTTAAGTGCAAATATACCAAAGTTAAAGGTTTAGAGTGAAAATATCATAAGTAACTCATTTACATCCTTAAGTTATCAGAATTGCACATTTAGTCCCTTAAGTTTCATAATTTACACCTTACACCCTTTAAGTTACATACGTTACATTTTAAACCTTATAATATCCATAATTTACACAATAGGTCCCTCAATTTAATTAATTTACATATTTAGCCCTTTAATTTACATTTTCAACCTTTAATTATTAATATTTACATATTAAGCCATTAAATTATCAAAATAGAACATAACCCCCTGAATATATTTTATTTCTCAAATCAACCCTAACTTTCCAGAAATTACATATTTAGTCCCTCAATTTAATTAATTACAAATTGAATTATAATTTAACAATAAAGACATTTTAACCCTTTTACATACAAAAATTACACATGACCCCCTCAACTTTTATTTTATACGAATAGTACACAGCCCAAAATAAGTTTTAAAAATAACCCATGAGTTTTAAAAATTACAAAACCTACCCTAAACATTTTGTTACCAATCGTATAACATTTTAAATAAATAAAACCTAACCCTAAAAATACCAATCAATCACCAATCATTACATCATCATTTATCCTCATTTAATTAACCAATACAAGCCCTAGATCCAACCCTAAACTAATTTCCATTTCGTTTTCTTTTTCTTTTTAATTTCTTAAAATCGGTAAAATAAATAAATTCAAAAATACTTCGATTAGGCCCCAATAATTTGAAGTAGCATTTTTCTCAGATTATTATGATCATGTAGAGTCCAAATAAAATAAATAAGAAGTCCCAAAATTCGGATTTAATTATTTTGGTTTATACACGTTTTTCATATTTAATTCACAAATAATTCATGGATCATGCATGGTATGTTCTAATCATTTTATTTGATGTTCTAAATACATATAGGATCTGAGAAAAATACCACAAGAGGATTCGAACGTGTAGAATGGGTGCACGAATTGTTTCCCTACGCATATGAGAAAATCGAACTAAAATTCACCACGGCTTCACGAACGATCTAAAAATCTTGAAACCAATTTTCGCAGGTCACATATAATGTGAGGATCACAAGAAAAATAAGAAACGAATTTTACCAAGGTCGTGTGAATCAAAATGGAATTTTTACCTTTCGGGTTGAATTAAACAAGAAAATTCAAAAACTCTTGAATCCGGCCACCACAATTCGAAGTAATATTTTTCTAAGACTCCTTGGATGATGCTTGATCTCAGAAAAATGCTCTAGAATTTTTGGAGTGTCGAATGGAGGCTAGGGGAATTTTTTTGGTGTGTTTTAATTCCAATCGGCAAAATTAGGGTAGATAAAAATGGTTTGATTTGATTTTAAATTAGGTATGCCGTGTGAGGGGGGAGGATAAGACCAAGAATTTCGACCAAATTGATTGGATAATTATTTTGATTGATTTGGTATTTAATTTCCGTATTTATCATGTTTTTTTTTTTTTTTTTTTTTTTTTTTTTTTTTTTTTTTAATTCATTTTAAATACATATTATTTACTTATAATTCATTCGGCCACACTAGGGGCATTTTGGTCTTTTAGCACATTTTAGATTTTAGGGTTTTACAACTCTTCCCCTCCAACAGAAAATTTCGTCCTTGAAATTTGCAAAGAAGTAGAAATGAAATGGAACGGAAACAAAACGAAGACATACCAGATCAGAATACAAAATGAGGATAACTAGCTCGAATAGACTCCTCGGTCTCCCAGGTAGCTTCCCGCTCTGGGTGGTTCCGCCAAAGAATCTTGACGAACGGAATGACTTTACGTCTCATAACTCGCTCTTGGCGTTCTAGAACCGCTTCCGGCTCTTCAGACAAAGACATATCGGGCTGAATCTGATCGAAAGGATAAGATACCACATGAAGAGGATGATAGTTGTATCCCAAAGTTCACCGTCATCTTTCTGGGCTTCTTTGATCCGCAGGATGAGATTTGACTCAACCTTGAGACTCGCCCAATAACCGTCACAACCCGAACACAAAGCTCAACATCAAGAATCTCTAAGTCGTTTAGAATCCGAGGCTCAAATTTCAGACTAGCGACCATACCCGATTTCCGGCTAAGAGCATCGGCAACAACATTTGCCTTGCCGGGATGATACTGGATGTGGGTGTCGTAATCTTTCAGGAGCTCCAACCATCGCCTCTGTCTCATATTGAGCTCCTTCTGCGTGAAAATATATTTGAGGCTTTTGTGGTCGGTGAAAATGTCACATGACTCGCCGTATAGATAATGCCGCCATATTTTAAGAGCGAAAACCACTGCAGCCAATTCCAAATCGTGCGTCGGATAATTTTCTTCATACGGCTTCAGTTGCCTCGAAGCATAGGCGATGACTTTCCCGTGTTGCATTAGAACGCAACCCAAACCCTTTTTAGACGCATCACTATAGATCTGGAAACCACCCGAACCAGACGGAAGAGTCAAAATAGGTGCAGACACTAATCTCTGCTTCAGCTCCTCGAAACTGTTCTCCCTCTCCTCAGTCCATACAAATTTCTCCCCTTTTCTCATCAACTGTGTCAATGGCAAGGCCAACCGCGAGAAACCCTCAACGAAACGACGATAATAACCAGCGAGTCCCAGAAAACTTCTCACCTCAGTCACATTTGTAGGTCTAGGCCATTTAGTGATAGCCTCGACTTTCGCTGGGTCCATAGTGATACCCTCCGCAGAAACAATGTGACCTAGAAAAGCGTCTTGACTTAACCAGAATTCACACTTAGAAAACTTCGCGTACAACTTCTTCTGTCTAAGAATCTCCAACACAGTCCGAAGATGCTGCTCGTGCTCCTCCTCGGATTTCAAATAGACAAGAATATCATCGATGAAGACAATGACAAATTTATCGAGGAACTCATGGAAAATCCGGTTCATAAGGTCCAATAAACACGGCCGGAGCATTGGTCAAGCCGAAAGGCATAACCAGGAATTCGTAATGACCATAGCGGGTTCGAAAGGCAGTCTTAGGAACATCTTGTTCCCTCACACGAAGCTGATGGTAACCTGATCTCAAATCAATCTTAGAGAAGTGCTTCGCCCCTTGCAATTGGTCAAACAAATCGTCGATGCGCGGAAGGGGATAGCGGTTACGGATAGTAATGCGATTGAGTTCCCGGTAATCAATACAAAGGCGCATACTACCATCCTTCTTTTTCACAAATAGCACAGGAGCGCCCCAGGGAGAAACACTAGGACGAATAAAACCGTTCTCCAATAACTCCTCTAACTGTACTTTCAATTCTTTGAGTTCAACTGGAGCCATTCGGTACGGAGCCTTAGAGATAGGCTCAGCACCGGGAACTAGATCAATACAGAATTCAACTTCTCTGGTTGGAGGAAGACCAGGAAGCTCTTCGGGAAAGACATCAGCGAACTCCCGAACAATGGGAACACTACTAACATCAGGTCCCTGAGAAGACGTATCTTTAACAGAGGCCAAAAACCCTAGACAACCATGAGAGATTAGGGTCCGCGCTTTCATAGCAGAAATAAGTTTAACAGATTTCAAAGGCTGAGAACCGTGATAAACAAAGTCCGGATGATGGATATCACCAAAACTCACATTCCTGGCATGACAGTCGATGGTGGCCTTATGAGAAGACAACCAGTCCATACCCAAAATCACATCGAAATCAATCATATCGAGGGGAAGCAAATTAGCCGGACGAACACAATCATCAAATCGTAGAGGGCAATTCACATATTCACAATCGATAAGGACTTGGGTTTTCATAGGAGTAGAGATGGATATAAGATTATTCAATGGTGTTGGGGTCATATTTATTTTCTTGGCAAGCGTATTAGATATTATAGAGTGTGTAGCACCGGTGTCAAATAAAGCAAAAACAATACGATCTCCAATATAAAGATAACCGGTAATGGTACCTGACGTGCCTGCCGCCTGATCACGTGTAAGAGAATAAACCCGACCAGTAGTAGGAGCTGGTCTACCTGAACCTGATGGAACAACATGCTTCCTCTTGTCATTCGGACAATCCTTCACCCTGTGCGAAAGAGACCCACAAGCAAAGCATCCTCCCGAAGCCTTGTGGCATGGCCCCGGATGAGGCTTTCCACAAGTGGTACAAAGCGGTGGAGGAGGTAACACTTCATTAGTCCTACCCTGCCCAGAAGAACCTGACTGATAACCCGACTGAGCACCCCGAGTAGTCTGATCACGATACTGACGTGGGTTGTTGTTGTACCCACTCCTCCCAGAAACCTGCCGATCATAACCCGAGAATCCTGTCGCCTCTGACTGTAGTCCCGGTCCTGGCGACCACGCTGATCATACCTATGGTCCTGTCGACCTCTCTGATCCTGACCCTGTCCCTGCTGACTCTGTCCCCTGGAATGCACCCGGTTACCATCCCTATCATGCTTATTGAAACCACTACTATCACTATGCAACATCTCAATGTTGCGAGCGTCGTTCGCAACCGCAGCCACATCATCATAATGCGTATTCACGATACGGTCCAATATCCATTTCTTTAACGCCCACTTAAATGTCTTAGCCTGACGGTAAGCATCTCCCGTAATCTCTGGCCCGACAAAACTGGCCAGCCTCATAAACCGCTGCATAAATTCCCCAGTCGTCTCCCGGTCCCCCTGACGGATGTTCCCATACTCCCGCTCATATCGCTGCTGTTCAGCCACTGGAATGTACTGCTTATAAAAGATACCCATAAAGTCCTCCCAAGTACAAGTCTCCTCAAAACCCTGCTCTTGAGACTGAGCATAAGCTGTCCACCAGCTCTGTGCATCGCCCTCTAGCTTAAACGCAGCCAATCTCGTCTTAAACTCATCTGGACAACCCAAAACTTTAAACATCTTTTCCATGTGGATAATCCAGTCTTCTGCCTCAGTGGGAACGGCAGCTGACCGGAAAGAGAGGGGCTTGAGCTTGTTAAACCTCTCAATCCAAACGTGGATACCAACTGGTGGAGCAGCGGGTGGAGCAGTGGGTGGAGCACCGCCACCGCCACCACCAGAAGAACTTGCCCCGTTCCTGATGTTATTGGTGACCTGAGTCACCACTTGAGGAATAGCAGCAGCCACAGCAGCGGCTATCATAGCCTGAAAATCAGGGGTCTCTCCATTATAGTCCTGATGTCGTGTAGTCACCATCTGAATGATTTCGAAAACGATTAGTAAGGTAGGAAAAATAAGCACGAAAGGAAAGACGAAACAGAATTCTAATGTCTACCCAAAACCTCACCAGTCAAAACTTAAGTTTTAAGGGTCAAAACCTAGGGTCCATAAGACTCACAGGCCATGACTTATGTACTACAGGTCGCAACCTGGGCTCTGATACCATAATTGTAACACCCCAACCCGACAAGGGTAGAAGCATCACATTATGGTGACAAATCAAAGCATACATAAATACACAGCGGAAGTCTTAAACAAATACATAAGGAAAAGTCAAGTCAACACGACTTGAATAGATACATAAGTTCGAAAGATAAAGAAACATCCAAAATACGAATACATAGGAAATCCATGTCCAAAACAAAGTCATAAGATAAAGGTGGTCATCTAAGGTCAAAGCTTCATCTATCTCTCATCCCATCCAAAGCATAATCCAAAAGCTCCTAGCTTAGATACCTGCCGCGGGAAAAGAAACGCGGCTGAGCTTAAAAAGCCCAGTGAACAGATATATAATAAACGGAAATGAACAAATGAAGCATAATGAAAGAGATAATAAATAAGGTACAAGAGTAAAGATTAGGACAGTCATCCACCACGAGCCCACATATATCACATCACATAAGCCTGCATAATCTAGAGGGGATACCTCTTAGTAACCAGATAATATGAGGGGTGTCCTCATGTATCCAATGGAGTGATCAGCTTCCACATTTTGTGAAAGACGTGGATTGCACCCATCATCAGTCACCACATATCACATATCACAATATCACAATCACAATACAAATCTAGGATGCATCCATACGCCCCCCACACAAATCACATTGGCCATAATAAATATAAAGCGCGCATATCACAATCACAATGGGGACGGTGTACAACATCACTCGAGTACACTAGAGTCATGTCAGTGGTGCATCAAAGACATGGCCATGTTACCTTCATGGCTAGGAAACACATTTGGCTCGGGTATCAAACTGGGGTTAAGGGTCAAAGGTTCATATCAAAGCAATGGTTTACAAGGTCATAATCATAGTCCAAATCTCAAGGTTCATATCAAAGGTTCACATGTCAAAGGTTCAAATATCAAAGGTTCAAATCACAATGTAGGGAACATAGAAATGGCTTAAGAAACCCTAATACGAATCAAAGTAAGAGGCCGAAGGCTCCTTATACAGAGAGCAGAATATCTGTACCTTATTCCAAAGCAAAGCACAAACCAAAATGAACAAGATGGATCAAAGTCAGGTCCTCTCCTTCTTCACACCTAGAGGGGTAGCAAAGAATTACAAACCTTTCCATTTTCAGTAACTTTCCATTTTTAGTAAGTTTCTATTTTTAGAAAGTTTCCTTATTTAGAGAGTTTCTATATTCTCATTTAAGTTAAGTCATTATTAAGTCATATTATGGCTTTAGGGTGTATTTTAACAAGTTACAAAAGTTTAGGGTTAAATATGACAAGTTCTCATAATCTGGGGTTTTAAGTGCAAATATACCAAAGTTAAAGGTTTAGAGTGAAAATATCATAAGTAACTCATTTACATCCTTAAGTTATCAGAATTGCACAATTAGTCCCTTAAGTTTCATAATTTACACCTTACACCCTTTAAGTTACATACGTTACATTTTAAACCTTATAATATCCATAATTTACACAATAGGTCCCTCAATTTAATTAATTTACATATTTAACCCTTTAATTTACATTTTCAACCTTTAATTATTAATAATTACATATTAAGCCATTAAATTATCAAAATAGAACATAACCCCCTGAATATATTTTATTTCTCAAATCAACCCTAACTTTCCAGAAATTACATATTTAGTCCCTCAATTTAATTAATTACAAATTGAATTATAATTTAACAATAAAGACATTTTAACCCTTTTACATACAAAAATTACACATGACCCCCTCAACTTTTATTTTATACGAATAGTACACAGCCCAAAATAAGTTTTAAAAATAACCCATGAGTTTTAAAAATTACAAAACCTACCCTAAACATTTTGTTACCAATCGTATAACATTTTAAATAAATAAAACCTAACCCTAAAAATACCAATCAATCACCAATCATTACATCATCATTTATCCTCATTTAATTAACCAATACAAGCCCTAGATCCAACCCTAAACTAATTTCCATTTCGTTTTCTTTTTCTTTTTAATTTCTTAAAATCGGTAAAATAAATAAATTCAAAAATACTTCGATTAGGCCCCAATAATTTGAAGTAGCATTTTTCTTAGATTATTATGATCATGTAGAGTCCAAATAAAATAAATAAGAAGTCCCAAAATTCGGATTTAATTATTTTGGTTTATACACGTTTTTCATATTTAATTCACAAATAATTCATGGATCATGCATGGTATGTTCTAATCATTTTATTTGATGTTCTAAATACATATAGGATCTGAGAAAAATACCACAAGAGGATTCGAACATGTAGAATGGGTGCACGAATTGTTTCCCTACGCGTATGAGAAAATCGAACTAAAATTCACCACGGCTTCACGAACGATCTAAAAATCTTGAAACCAATTTTCACAGGTCACATATGATGTGAGGATCACAAGAAAAATAAGAAACGAATTTTACCAAGGTCGTGTGAATCAAAATGGAATTTTTACCTTTCGGGTTGAATTAAACAAGAAAATTCTAAAACTCTTGAATCCGGCCACCACAATTCGAAGTAATATTTTTCTAAGACTCCTTGGATGATGCTTGATCTCAGAAAAATGCTCTAGAGTTTTTGGAGTGTCGAATGGAGGCTAGGGGAATTTTTTTGGTGTGTTTTAATTCCAATCGGCAAAATTAGGGTAAATAAAAATGGTTTGATTTGATTTTAAATTAGGTATGCCGTGTGAGGTGGGAGGATAAGACCAAGAATTTCGACCAAATTGATTGGATAATTATTTTGATTGATTTGGTATTTAATTTCCGTATTTATCATGTTTTTTTTTTATTCATTTTAAATACATATTATTTACTTATAATTCATTCGGCCACACTAGGGGCATTTTGGTCTTTTTGCACATTTTAGATTTTAGGGTTTTACACTTCAGGAAGAAAAGGAGGAGTAAAGGATTGTCTTCTTATATCCTTGTACATAGTTGTATATATCTTAAATCAAAAAGAAAATACAAAAATATAAAACCTATAAAAACCATAAAAATCGAAAAATCAGAAAATACCAAAAATAGTCCTACCTAGGCATGTCTTCTGTTTATCGATAACATTTACGGATCTAGAAATGTCATTCAACAATGACACGGATCTTTAAATGAAGCTCGAGCAGAAGTTATACTAATCAGTTAAAACATGTCTTAATGGCTTGCGGTTACTTCATACTGCAACCCGTGTTATACACTGGGAAAGCACGTCGCCATAAGGACGGCTGTTCCTCCAACTGGGTGATGTTCACCTGGGCATGGATTACTTTAAATCCATGTTTCACCGACTTGATGTACGTTTCAGTGCATTACTTCGTATATAAGAAGAGAAGTCTTCTTTTCATCAGACTCTTTATCCTGTTTGATTCTTCAAGAGAGTCTTGATGTTACACAAGGTGGTAAATTGAAGTAAAATTTTCACAAATACTCATCGCTTAATTGAATGACTACAGCTCTTTTAATAGAAAATGGGTCATTAATTAAGGGGGAGAGTACTTGTTCAAATTTCTGACACCTTGCCAAATTTGTGCAACATCAGCAGTGACACTCTCTCGTGGTATAAGGGGGAGCATAGTATGCTCCTAAATCAGAATACATTTAAACCTGACCACATTTTCTCCCAAATTTTCTAAACGTATTTAAATCAATTAGGATCACAAATCTCAAATGGTTTGAAATTTTTGATCGGGGGAGAGAATGTGATTTAAATATGAAATTCTGATAAAATGTGATGATTTGGAAGTAAATGTAAGCTCTCCCGTATGTGCTAAACCATTTTGTATATCAAGGCACATATTGAGGGGGAGCAAAATGTTTTGGATGTGGAAGTAAACTCTCCCATAAGTGCTCAGTTGTACGTCAATGCACTTATTGAGGGGGAGCAAAGGATTTGGCATCTCATGTGACCGTGACTCAGAATTAACCAATGAATTGACGAAACTTGAACTGTCATCAATCGAAAGGATTCATCTTGGCCGGGTAATAATTTCAAGCTGGTCTAACCAGTGATGTAAGCGTGTCTCGAAAAAGATGAATCTGAGTAGAGTGTACCATTTCGAGAAACTTTCTGTGGACTTGACCAGGCCGGGTAATAATTTCAAGCTAGTCTAACTAGTGATGTAAGCGTGTCTCGAATCGGTCATGTTCACTGAAAGTGGATCAATTCAAAAAGTGTGAGCTCTACCTAACATGTGCAAATTTATAAAACTATCACTCGAGCACATGTTGAGGGGGAGCATTTGAAAAATATAAAACTCTCAAGTGTTTGCAAAAATGTGTTTCAGAATCATGAACACTTTGAGAGATTTTTCAAAGATTTGGTTTGGCAATCGTGGGTGAATACTAAAGACCGGCCATTTTAATTAACGCATGGAGTTATAAAGATGGTTAGGTTAGGTTCAAGTTCCCACGATCCCGCCAGAGCCGGAGGGATCTACCCAGGGACAATCCACTAGTTAGTGTAGAAGTCCTTAGGTATGATTAAAAAGGAGAAATGTGTATAAGGGAAGAGTGCCGACTGAGATGGAGCTAACACTGGAATAAACCCAACAAGGTGTTAGTTATGAAGTCTCGGTAAGCACTGAAGGGGTTGAAGAATGAAAAAGAATTGTAAAGATAAAGGGTGAAAAGAAATAGCCCTCCTTATAACTTAGGCAGAAACCGGGTCAATACATATGCTGTCAGAATCACTTAGTTGATTGCTGGCATTGAAGAAAAAGTATCATGGACCCAGTGATACGCTGCACAACCCTCCCTAACCACTCAAGGTCCCTCAAAGGACTCTTGTTTCAATTGTCACGGAGAACAATACATTTCTATCGTCTCTCTCACTCCGAGTTAGATGATATTGAAAAGGTGGCAGTCCTCTCCAGCCTCCGATCACCAAATCAAAACGCACAATTGAGTCTAGAGCCACGAGATGCATAATAAGATCTCATAGGGACACGAATTATTTCTACACTGGGTGTTCAACATTAAGGACACCAGTTGTAATCTTAAGAGTCCTACGCAGATCTTAGCAATCTTCCAGAACATTTATGAGGGAATTTACAAATGTAATTCTCAATGATTGAATGGAAATTCCTGCCAGGGTCAACATCAAGCAGCCCTGAAAGCAGGCCACTTCGGTAATTCTAAATGGATTACGCTTAGTGGTCACGGTGGTTTCTAACGGTCTACAGTCGTGGAGTGATCTCCAGCGACTCACCTAATCGTTGATGTGCTACGGTTCGATCTTAAAAAGCCCTCTGTGGGTTTTCGATTAGGAACGGTCTTGGTAAGGATTAGAGAGAGTTTTCACACTATGCTGTTAACAATCTCGATGTCCGAACCTGTAAGTACCGGTCGATTTGTTGCTAACTGTCGTATGCAGGAACTTCTGGCGATTGTAGCTGAGGAATGCTGTAGCTGGTTGCTGTTATAGCTGGTTGCAGAAAAGATGCCAATCCATTACCACATGTTCACACTACATCATCACTATAATTCAACAAAGTCATGATCAACCAAAAGACCTTCAACACAGCTTCTGCTAACTCTGATGCTGAAGATCATGACCCTGATTAGTGTGAGCATGTCGGCTCTAAGTATATTTCATCACATGGAGACCTACTACTGAAAGATGACTTGGAGACTCAAGTAGGATGATACTTTCAAAGATTACTCAAAGTTCATCCAAGACAAAAGAGAAGTCATCTGAAGATCACGGATGTTTGCACAACGATCTATGAAATTGAAGAATCAATGGTTACGAGCTATGAAGTCAAGATCCAAGGAAGAAGTGCTGAAATTCAGAACATTACTTCTGGGGTGACCTCCCTTAGGGGGAGATTGTTAGGAATATGAATATTCAGCTAAAGACTCGGTCACCCCGAGTACTTATTAGCACATCATAGCTCGTAGGATTATCAGTAATATTATTAGTAGATTAGTTATTAATTAGTTTTGTGGAGCGGGTCGGGTCTTTACCCTCTGTCAGCTCTCTCCACAGCCCGCTAGGGGCATATTATGTAGTAAGTATAAATACCCCTTCCCTTGCAAGGGAAGGGTTGGAACTCTCATTTACATTAATCTAATACACATAGTGTTTCTCTCACTAGAAGTTCCCATCTCTCTCTCTCTAGTTTCTTTTCTATTCGATCCATATCAAGGCCTCAAACAAGTGTTTCTTGCATTGTGAATACCCTACATCCTTGGATCACATGTTTAACAAGCTTCAGAAAATAGTAAGCCAACTTGCTGTTCTTGGTGTGGATATACCTCAAGAAGATTTAAACTCCAATTTCTTGAGGAGTTTGCCTGCTGAGTGGGCAATGCATGTTGTTTTCTGGAAGAACAAGCCAAATATAGAGACAATGAGCCTGAATGACTTGTACAACAATTTTAAAATTGTTGAGCAAGATTTGAAGAAAGCTGGAGGATCTAGTTCGAGCTTAGGGAACATGGCCTTTGTGTCATCTCCCAACACCTCAAGTCCAGTTGAAGAAGCTAAGGTTGCTGGTGGAGTTAGTATTGCTAGCTCAAATATTAGTACTGCTAGCACATCAAGCAATACTAATGGTATTCTGGATGAGAAGACTTACTGTGCCTTTTTGACAACTCAGCACAATGGAACCATGTTGACCCATGAAGATCTCCAAGAGATCAATGATGATGATCTGGAGGAGATGGATATCAAATGGAAAATTTCTCTTCCTAGCATGAGGGCTAAGAAATTCTATAAGAGGACAGGGAAGAAGATTACCATAAACAGCAATGATACTGCTGGTTATGATAAGTCAAAGATAGAATGCTACAATTGCCATAAGATGGGGCATTTTTCAAAGGAGTGCAGGAGGCCTAGACAGCAAGACAACAGGAACAAGAACTATGAAAGCAAGACCAAGGCTGTGTAGATTACTAAGCCAAATTCAAAAGCCATGGTTGCTATTGATGGCTTAGGGTTTGATTGGAGCTTTGTGGCAGCAAAGGAGGAAGAAACAACTGAGATGGCACTCATGGCTTTCTCTGATTCTGAGGTACAATCTGCAAAAGTTTGTTCTAAATCTTGTACTACTCTTAAAGAACTAGAAACTTTAAGAAAATATTATGATGAACAAAGGATAGAGCTGAACAAAACCAATTATAACTTGTTAAATCATAAGAGGGGTTTGGCTATCCTAGAGGAACAGATAGTACACTATAAGAGTAATGAGTCTAGTTTTGCTGATGATATAGCAGTTCTAAAAAGAGATTTATCTTTTAAAAATGTTGAAATTAGTCTTTTGAAAGCTGAGTTGGATAGGATTTAAAAGGCTAATGAGAACATTTAATTAAGTTTAGAGACACTAGAATATGCATCTAAGGGTGTAAATAAAATAATTGAGTGTCAATTAATCAACAAGGCTAAATCTGGACTAGGATATAAGTCTGTTCCACCTCCTCACAGAGGAATCCCTGCACCTCCAGGGATAGACCTAGAACTTACAGGCTTGCCTGAATTTCAACAACCAATGCTAGAATATGGTCCTAAGCAAAAAGATAATGTAGTTGTTGATAAGCCTGTAGATGTAAGTGAACCCTTTGAGAGTGCAAGTGATACTTCACTCACTGAGGTCAAGGTGTCCTCAGGTAGGAACTCAGATGCTCCAACCATAGAGGATTGGACATCTGATGATGAGGATGATCAGGTTATGGCTAAACCTGATGTTGTTAAGGTAGAAGAAACAAGTGTTCCTAAGTTGGTCAAGAATGATACTATTAGGCCTAAAACCAATGTTAAACAAGTTAGGCAACCAGTAAGGTATTGTGAAATGTATAGAACCACAGACAAGCCCAGAGGAAACCAAAGGAATTGGAACAACCTCAAGTCTCACCAACTAGGTGATGACTTTGTCTTATATAAGAAAGCTTGTTTCACTTGTGGAGCTTTTGACCATCTTGCAGCTTTTTGCAACAAAAGGGTAACTGGGTATTCAAACCATAGGGTGAACTTAGAAAGGCCTCAGAATCACTCTAATATTGCTAGAATGATACCCAGAGCAGTTTTATTGAAGTCTGGCACAAAACAAGTTAATACTGCTAGACCAGCAGTTAGTACTGCTAGACCATTTAAGCCTGTTTACCCAAAACCAACAGTTTAAGATGTCAAAATAACTTTCAAATCTGCACCAACAATTACTAAAAGGCCTTTTCAACCAAAAGCAGTGGTACAAAAACAAATTTGGAAACCTAAGGCCATAACTGCAAAGCTAGCAGTTAATACTGCTAGTCAAGTAGTTAGTACTGGCAATTTTAAAAACACTGCTAGGGAAAAGGGGGCTAATGCTGTTAAGGCTTCAGCATGTTGGATTTGGAGACCTCTTCAATCCAATGATGCATCAACTGTTCTTAAAAGATTTAACTATATTGATGCACGAGGCAAACCCAAGTCAGTAATGGCTTGGGTTCCCCAAGAAAACTAATTTCCTTATTTATGTGCAGGGACATTCACAAGCAGATGGTGAAGATCAAGGATATGCAGATAGTGGGTGTTCCAGGCACATGACAGGCAACATGTCCTATCTCTCTGACTTTCAATCATTTGATGGGGGATATGTTACCTTTGGGGGAGGTATTGGAGGCAAGATTACTGGTAAAGGTACACTTAAAACCGGTAAATTAGATTTTGAAGATGTGTACTATGTGCAAGAACTTAAGTACAACCTTTTTAGTGTCTCACAAATGTGTGACAAAAAGAACAAAGTTCTTTTTACTGAAACTGAATGTCTTGTGCTTTCTCCGGATTTTAAGTTACCTGATGAAAGTCAGGTATTACTCAAAGTTCCTAGAAAGGGCAACATGTACAGTGTTGATATGAAGAACATTGTTCCTAAAGAGGCCTTTACTTGTCTTGTTGCAAAGGCCACATTGGATGAATCAATGTTATGGCATAGGAGACTTGGTCACATTAATTTTAAAACCATTAATAAAATTGTAAAAGATGGTTTGGTAAGAGGCTTGCCTCAGAAAAGATTTGAAAATGACCAAACTTGTGTTGCCTGTCTTAAAGGCAAACAACACAAGGCTTCTTGTAAGCCCAAGCTTTTTAACTCTATTAATACACCTTTGTTTATGCTACATATGGACTTATTTGGCCTAACTTCTGTTAGTAGTATAATGCATAAGAGGTACTGTCTAGTGATTACTGATGACTATAACAGGTTCACTTGGGTTTTCTTTTTAGGCTCTAAGGATGAGACACCTAGCATTCTTAAGACTTTCATTACAGAGATAGAAAATCTAGTGGATAGGAAGGTTAAAGTCATTAGATATGATAATGGGACATAATTCAAGAATAGAGTTATGGATGAGTTTTGCAAAGAAAAAGGTATTAGAAGAGAATTTAGTGTTGCTAGAACTCCTCAGCAGAATGGGGTTGCTGAGAGGAAGAATAGGACATTAATAGAAGCTGCTAGAACCATGTTGGCTGATTCTAAGTTGCCCATCACTTTTTGGGCTGAAGCAGTTAATACTGCTTGCTATGTACAGAACAGGGTTTTGGTAGTGAAGCCTCACAATAAGACACCCTATGAGCTTTTTAGAGGTAGAACTCCTGCATTAGGATTTCTAAGACCTTTTGGATGTCATGTGACAATTCTTAATACCTTAGACCATCTAGGAAAGTTTGATGGTAAAGCTGATGAAGGTTTCTTGGTTGGATACTCTCTCAATAGTAAAGCCTTTAGAGTATACAACACTAGAACTAGGAAAGTTGAGGAGAACTTGCATGTTGAGTTTTTAGAAAACAAAGCTAATATTGCAGGTGAAGGTCCCAAATGGTTGTTTGACCTTGAGTCTCTAACCCAATCCATGAATTATATACCAGTTGTTGCAGGAACTAATGATTTTGCAGGTTCAGAAGCTGATGATGCAACAAGTAAAGCAGGTATGGGGGAGAAGAAAGCTCAAGATCATATTTTGATGCCAATATGGAATACTGTGGATTCATCTTCCAAGGGTGTTCAGACTCCTTCTGATGAAGCAAAAAAGGGTATTGAAGATGAAAATGATGTAGTAGGAGCTGAGGAACAAGAGGAACAAGCTAACAGTACAAATGATGTTTGTACTATTGAGCCCCAAGTTTGTACTGCTGAGCCAATTAATCATACTGCTGGCTCATCAAACACTAATGCAGCGAATTTCTCAAATGATGAGGTGGATTTAGGTAATCTACCACCTACCTATCAAGTCCCTACAACACCACACACAAGGATAAACAAAGATCACTCCCTGGATAATGTGCTTGGTGACATGCAATCTGGAGTAAAAATAAGGAGACAACTTTTGACTTCAGATCAACAAGGGTTTCTCAGTGAAGTATATGATGCAAAGCAACATGAAGATGCCAATACTTGTTTATTTGTATGTTTCCTCTCACAGTCTGAGCCCAAGAATGTTCTCAAAGCCTTAGAAGATTCCAGTTGGGTAGAAGCAATGCAGGAAGAGCTTCTCCAATTCAAGAATCAAAAGGTTTGGGTTCTTGTAGATTTACCCCAGGGTATGAGGGTAATTGGCACAAAATGGGTTTTCAGAAACAAGAAGGATGAAAGGGGTATAGTGATCAGGAACAAGGCTAGACTTGTAGCCCAAGGGTACACACAGGAAGAGGGTATAGATTATGAAGAAGTCTTTGCCCCAGTAGCAAGAATTGAAGCCATTAGACTATTCTTAGCCTATGCTTCATTCATGGGATTCACAGTTTATCAAATGGATGTCAAGAGTGCCTTCTTATATGGTACTATTGAAGAGGAGGTTTATGTCTCACAACCTCTAGGTTTTGTTGATCCTGAGCATCCAGATAAAGTATACAAAGTTGTGAAGGCTCTTTATGGTCTACATCAAGCACCAAGTGCTTGGTATGAAACTCTGGCTTCCTACTTGATTCAGAATGGATTCCAAAGGGGCAAGATTGATCAGACATTATTCATCAAGAAGCACAAGAAGGATATCTTGCTGGTTTAAGTATATGTAGATGACATTATCTTTGGATCTACTAGGAAGGAAATATGTGTAGAGTTTGAGAAACTTATGCATGATAAGTTTCAGATGAGTTCCATGGGGGAACTTACTTTCTTTTTGGGTCTGCAAGTCAAGCAATCAAGTGAAGGCATATTTATCAGCCAGGATAAATATGTGGCAGGAATTCTAAGGAAGTTTCAGTTTGTTGATGCTAAGGTGGTCAGCACTCCAATTGATCCAGACAAACCATTGCTCAAGGATGTTGATGGAGAAAATGTGGATGTTCACACATACAGATCAATGATAGGATCTTTGATGTATCTCACATCATCAAGACCTGACATCATGTTTGTTGTATGTGTCTGTGCAAGATTTTAAGTCACTCCCAAGGTTTCTCACTTAACTGCAGTCAAGAGGATTTTCAGATATCTTAAAGGTCAACCTAGGTTGGGTTTGTGGTATCCTAGGGAATCTCCCTTTGACTTGGTGACCTATTCAGATAGTGACTATGCTGGTGCAAGCTTGGACAGAAAATCAACAACTGGAGGATGTCAATTCCTTGGATGCAGACTCATATCATGGCAGTGTAAGAAGCAAACAATTGTGGCAACTTCAACTACTGAAGCTGAATATGTAGCTGCTGCAAGTTGCTGTGGTCAAGTGCTTTGGATTCAGAATCAACTTCTTGATTATGGGTACAATTTCATGAACACTGTCATATATATATAGATAATAGCAGTACAATTTGTATAATTAAAAATCCAGTGCAACACTCTAAAACAAAACACATAGAAATTAGGCATCACTTTATTAGAGATTGCAATGAGAAAAGATTGATTCAAGTGGTTAAAGTAGATTCTGATCAAAACTTTGCAGATCTTCTCACAAAAGCCTTTGATGTAGGCAGGTTTCAGTACTTGGTAGCAAGTATTGGGATGCTAAACCCTTAAAGTTTTCAAAACTATGTGTTTTTGTACATTAATTGGATTTGTACTGCTAGGTTGTCAATTGGTACTGGTTGTATATAGTTAATACTGTTTGTACAATTTTGCTCTGTTTTATTCATACTGTTAGTCAAATGATTATACTGCTATAATACAACTGCTTTGCACTTTGTTCTTTTGGTCTTGGACTAACAAATTGCAGGTTGATTGAGCAAATTGCTTGGAATTGTGAATTGAGTGCTTTGTGCTTTGGATAGTATGGTACTTTGGAGCTTGAAGTGTGTCATCTTTTCACACAACAAATGGTAATTGGTTCACCATGTCTAACCCACATCAAGAACCAACTAGTCCAGAGCAAACGGTTTCTGGTAAAGACTTCTCAAATCCGTTTATGGTTGATAGTTTACCAAAAACTATATGGTTATCAACTCACCATACTTCACAGCAAAGAGTTGGCTAGTCCAAAGCAAATGGCTATTGGTAAAGATACATCAAATCCGTTGATAGCTGATAGTTTGCTAAAAACTATGAGTGGGCAGTATTGTTTTTAAATCAAAATTGAGTTTATACTGCTCCTTAAAATTTTTCTTCAAAAGTTTGTACTGGTAGTTCAAAGTTTGTACTGATAGTGAAAACTTTGTACTGTTGAACTAGCCGTTACAACTGTTGTGTCAGTAACTATTTTTAATATAGCCGTTGGGTAAATTCGTTTGTTACCATACTTATAGGGTTTTTCTTAGGATAATTATCTTCTTTCTAAATATCTTCTTTCTAAATATTACACTTCTTCCCTTTAAAGATAATTCTTATCCTTTGCGCCAAATTCTCAAACCCTAACCCTAACTGTTAATCTATAAAATCCCAATTGGCTTTTCATATCTTTGATTAAACCACAAACGATCACTTTTCTGTCATAAATTGTATACATCATCATGGCTAATTTGGAATTCGTTAAGACTCACAATCAGGTGGTCTATTTGGAGAAAACAGAGCAGGGTGATGGACCAATCTTTCTTGAGATTGTGGACTTTTTAAACACAACTCATATAAGGTATGCTCTTTCTTGCAACCCTACTCTATATGTCTCTCAAATCACAAAGTTTTGGCAGACTGCAACTGTCACAACTAGTGAAAATGGAGACACAGAATTGCATGCTAATGTGGATGGTAAACAAATCATTGTTACTGAGAAATCTGTTAGGAGACATCTCAAATTAGCAGATTCCAATGGTATCCATGATCTGCCAATCACTAAAATTTGGCAAGAAATTGCTAAAATGGGGTATGACACATTGATCCGCCCCAAACGGTCAACTAACATTGACCAAGTAAATGGTCAACAAGAGTCAAACAGCTTAAGGACACAATACAATTTACCAAAGGAGTTTAGTGTTTCCTCGGGTCGTTAAGTCCCAACGAGGCGTGAAATCTGTAATAAAACGAATTTGTGATCGGGTGAAATTGAATAGAAAAAGGTATATTTTGGATTTTTACGCTAAAACATGTGAACATAAATTAAAAATGAGTTATGAAGCAAATTTGTTAATAAAGTTGAAACCACCGATTTTTAAACAAACTTATATAAAACTACTCGTACATAATAAAATCTATGCTAATAACAACGATAATAATCATTACGTTAAAAAATGACAATAAATAAACAATAATATATAAAGCTAAATTACTAGGACTAGTATTAAAACTAGAATAGATCGGACTAGTATTAAAACTAGAATAGATTGGACTAGTATTAAAACTAGAATAATTACTAAACAAAAGAAAACTAAAAATAAACAGACAAACTAAATTTTAAGTGCTCTCAAACTTAAGAGGTGTCAAGGCTTATTTGGAAAATAAGCCGAGCTTAACAAGCTCATGCATCTCTTTTTATATTTGAATTGAGCTAGAGGGCACAATATTTAAATGACTTGAAAATTAAGGTACGACTAAGCATAAATTGAAATATAAAGATAGATTGAAATTGGTACTGTAAATAGGTTTATTACAATTTTTCAAAGAGTAATAAGATCCTGAAAGCATTTAAATGACAAGGTAATAAAGATAAGCAATAAAAACGATTAAGTAAAAATTAACTACTGCTAATAAAATAAAACTACTCACTGAAAAAACTACTACTACAACTACTCAAAAAAATAAGACTGGTACTGCGCCTCTATTTATAGCTGATGGAGGCGGTTGAGCCATGCCACGTGTCTTCTTGTGAGTGGCTGGAGCGGTTGGTGGAGCAGACATTAAGATTCATTTGATATTTTATTTCTTCTGTCCACATGTAGTAGGCAAGACCCCACGATATTTGTTATGTCTTCCCTCTTTGTTTTTATGTCTTCCCTCTTTGCTCTCTTCTGCTGTCTCTATCCAAGCTACAAAAGAGCCATGTGCTCTTGATTTATTTATTTATTATTTTTTTTCTTTTATATTTTATTTTGTTGTCACATGATGGAAGAACATGACATTGTTTTTTTTATTTTCTTTTGTCGCGATACTCCAAATAAAATTATCGTTGGTCTCGCAATTTCGTGCTCTTTCTAATCTCGTGCTTGGTTTTGCCTATTTTTGCCTTTCTTTTTGTCTTTTTCTCATATCCGTACCTGCACATATATAAACACAAAAACAAGGATATCTGCAATATAATTTGGGTGTTTTTGTCATTTTTGTGTCTTTTATGGGTATAAAATGATGAGTATTTACACACTCATCAATCCCCCACACTAAACTATTGCTAGTCCCTAGCAATCTGTTTTGAAAATTTAATGGATTTTATGTCTCTTTACCAAAAGCCATTACTTCTGGAGTAGCCAATGTTTTAGTATGATACTTTGGTACATTAATAACCAAATGATTTTGAGCAAACCATCAGCTGTCAACGGATTTGATTTGTCTTTACCAAAAGCCGTTTGCTTCTGGACTAGCCAACTCTTAACTTATAAAGATATGGGGAGTTGAATACCATACAATTTTTGGCAAATTGTAAGCCATAAACGGATTTGAGACATCTTTACCTAGAGCCGTTTGCTCTCGGATTAGCCAATCCTTATGTGGGTTAGACATGGCGGACTGATAACCATTTATTGCGTTCTAAGTGAGAATTTTTTTTTTAAATTTTGGCCAAAATGGGGGTACTAGATGGTACATATGATCAAATTCGCTAGAATTCCCCCCCACACTTAGAACTGAATATTGCCCTCAATATTCAAAGTACCGGCTATTATGCCGACACTTAGAACGTAAAAAAGGAAATACTAATAGCCTTTATTTTATATATACACACATTTTTTTTTTTTTTTTTTTTTTTTTTTTTTTTTTTTTTTTTTTTTTTTTTTAACTTGAAATGTAAATATATACAACATGTGGGGTATCTCCCCCACACTTGGGTGAGACATGGGTGAAAACCCATGTTTTACTACTGTTTTTATTAACCAAGTCGCTAGCTTGACTCGACCCCGAATTCATTGGTTCATGGGGAAGTAAGTGGAAGAGACCATCTCAATCGGACTTTCATTCAAGATGTTTGGAGAAACATTGAAGTATGTGAAAGTTCCACACCGATGAGATAAATACTGGCATTAAACCAATGTTAGATGGAAAATGCCGGGGTCAAAGGTAATATCCTCACTCCCGAATGAGTGATGGATAGGGGAAATCACCGGGTAGGTGAAGGGAAGAAGAGAGATCTGAATAGCAATTAAGATAAGAACTTCCTCCTCAAGAATTGCATATTCAAGTGGAGGAGGCAAGTCCTTAAACTTGATCTCAGGAAATTTATCAGTTTTCTCAACTGACTTGATTTCCTCATTATGAAGTTGTTTTGGTGGAATAGGGGAAGATGAATCTTCGTTTAACAAACTTTCTAGAAAAAGAATGTCCCCCTCAGGATCAAGATAGTTATCATCAACCTCATGCGGAAGTGAACTATCTAGAGCAAGAAAAGCATCGACCTCATCCCAAAAGGGATCACTTCCCTCAAACGAAGTGAGAGACGGGGAAGAGTCGGCTATGATAAGTTGAGAAGATGTGGTGGGTTCCCCACTCACAGAATTATGAAAATAACCAACACTTTCTTGAGAGTACTCCTTTGAAATAGTATCAATGACATCGATTCGGTTAACCGATTCAGAATCATAATTTGAGGAGTACCTCGAAGTTTGATCATGGTTAAAGGTAACAGCTTCATTATCCACACGTAATGTGATTTCATGCTCAAATACATCAATGAGAGCACGACCCGTTCTAAGGAATCCTCTTCCAAGAATGAGAGGAACCTTTTGATCAGCATCGAAATCAACAACCACAAAGTCAGCTGGAAAATGGAACTTTCCTACTTTCACAAATACATCCTCAGCAATGCCGCGAGGATGAGATATGGTACGATCTGCAAGCTCAAGAGTCATGCAGGTAGGAGTAAGAGCCGGAAGAGAAAGTTTCTTCCATACTGAATGAGGCATCAGGTTGATGCTTGCACCAAGATCAGCCAAGGCATAGCATTCAACCATTCCCGGAAATACACAAGGTATTAGAAACTTTCCAGGATCTCCAAGCTTCTCGGGAAGCTTTTTCAAGATAACTGCTGAGCAGTTCTCATTTAATGGAGTTTTAGCCATTTCAATCAGTTTTTCCTTGTTGCTTAACAAGTGTTTGATTGTTGATGCAAACTTGGGCATCAGAATGATAGCATCCGCAAAACTTATGTCAAAATGTAATTCTTTAAAGATTTGAAAGAATTTGTCATTTTGTTGACTAGCCTTTTCACGGAGCTTTTGCTCATTTAAGCGTGATGGGTAAGGAATATAAGGTTTGGATTTAGGGGTAATGACTTCAGGAGTCTCAACAGATTCAAAGACAACTCCTGGTTTGGATCTCTTTTTCGGGACACCCAGAGGATGGACTTGTGCTGTACTTTGTGGGCTTGGAATTTGCACTTCGTCCGTTATAATCTCCGTCTCTTTTTCCATTTCATATAATGGAGGAGGAATAGGACCAGAGGGTCCCTCATAAGCAGCACCACTACGAGTGGTGATAGCTTTGATGAAATTGGTATTTTCATCATCATCACTGTCATCAAGCACACTGATAGGAGCAGCATTGAGCATATTGGAATAAGCTCTGGCTGTTCTTTGCTCACTAAGTTTGTTTGACAAACTTTTAACTGTAAATCGTGAAAGAGTAGGATCTATTCTTGACGGTTGAGGAGCAATTGTGGGTGTAGAATTTTGGATAACCGAAGGTTGGACGTATTTAGCACTCCCATTGTTAGAGGGAAGTACCGGGTCCTTTGTCACCTTGAGTTCATCATGACCTTTACCACTACGTGTAGTGACAGCTTTGAGTTCACCCCTTGGGTTGACAACAGTGTTACTTGGGAGACCTCCCGAGGTAGAAGGTGGATTGAGATGGTCCATGAGACTGGCAAGCATATTCTTAACCTCGCTTTGAGAATGATCAATTTTGTTTGAAATTTCATTCTTAAGCTCAGTTCCTTGCTTGTGTATTGAAGATTGAAATTCATTCTTCAAATTAGAGATTTGATTTTGCATTGCCCTTATTTTGGTCTCATTAACCTTGATGTAGTTATCAAGTTCATTTGAGAGAGGTCCTTGGTGATTAGGAGCTGAATACCCTTGATTACCCCTTTGGGGTGGGTATTGATTGTTCGGGGCATGAAATTGATTTTGCGTGTTTTGCCCTCTTTGTTGATTAGGATTAATCCTATTTGGATTGTTGGGAGGAGGAAATCCAGGTGGTCCAAATTGGTTGCTAGCACGGTGGTTTGGTTCCACTTGAGGACGGTATTGATTACCTCCTTGATTGGAAGTTCCGGCTATAGCATTGACTTCAAATGCATTGCCATCGGTGGCAGTACAATTGTAGTAAGCGTGAGGACCACCACAAGTAACATAAACTTCTATCTTTTTGATTTCAGCAGTGTGAGAAGTTTGCGGAGCGGACTCTTTCTTTTGTGTAGAGAAAACCAAAGCTTGAATAGCCTTCGTGAGTTCAGCAAGCTGAGTATCAGTACTAGACTGACTCACGGGAGATGAAGTAGAAGGACCAGCACCAGCCTGAGAATTATATGGTCTGGCTCGTGCAGTGCGGACCTTTGACTTATTTTCAATGAGTGCAATGGCTTCCTTAGTGGATTTGCTCAGAAAATTACCTCCAGCTGAGGCATTGAGAGAATCTTGGTCAGATGGGTTTAACCCATTGTAGAAAGTGTCCATTTGCATCAAATCGGAGAAACTGTGATGAGGACATTTGCGGAGCAATTCTTTGAAACGATCCCATGCCTCTCCAAATGGTTCATCAAACCTTTGAGAGAATTTCATGATTTCATTCTTGAGATACGTGGTTTTGGAAGGAGGAAAGAATTCATTCACGAACTTCTGAACCAAATCTTCCCATGTTGTTATCGATCGAGGGGGTTGTTTGTCAAGCCAAATCCGGGCTGCCCCATCGATGGAAAACGGGAAAAGAAGAAGTTTGATTGATTCCTCAGGGACATTTTTGCATTTGATGGTGGATGTGATTTTGTTAAACCATCTAATGTGATCTTGAGGATCGTCCCTGTCAAAACCATAGAATTGCCGCTGGGTTACCAGGTTTATCAACCCAGTCTTAAGCTCAAAATTCTCAGCCACGATGGCTGGAACAACAATGGCATCTCCGTACCCATCGGTGGGAGCTTGGAGAAGGTCATTCATAGGACGGTCTTCTGCCATGATGACAGGGGTTTTGGGATCAGTTCGTATCTCGGGTACGACTGATGGAGCAGAACGTCTACGACGTCTTCGAGGTATGTTTACAAGCTCACGAAAAGGGCTCGATGACCTAGAAGAACGAGTGCGCATGCACTAAGACGAGTCTAAGAATCCTTTAGAGTGATGGAAACTTAGAAAAGGGCAAGAAGATTCTTTTTGGATTTTATTTGTTTATAGAAATTTAAAATACGATATTTTTGGTTATCGATCAGTCAAACGAATTAACTTAACGATAATTTTTGTTTTTATATATATATAAAAATAAGAGAATATGAACAAGGATGGTAAATATACAATGGATGTATATTCAACAACACTGATTCTTCAAATGCGTTCTACGCAGCACACCTCCCCGGCAGCGGCGCCAAAATTTGATCGGCCCCAAACGGTCAACTAATATTGACCAAGTAAATGGTCAACAAGAGTCAAACAACTTAAGGACACAATACAATTTACCAAAGGAGTTTAGTGTTTCCCCGGGTCGTTAAGTCCCAACGAGGCGTGAAATCTGTAATAAAACGAATTTGTGATCGGGTGAAATTGAATAGAAAAAAGGTGTATTTTGGATTTTTACGCTAAAACATGTGAACAGAAATTAAAAACGAGTTATGAAGCAAATTTGTTAATAAAGTTGAAACCACCGATTTTTAAACAAACTTATATAAAACTACTCGTACATAATAAAATCTATGCTAATAACAACGATAATAATCATTACGTTAAAAAATGACAATAAATAAACAATAATATATAAAGCTAAATTACTAGGACTAGTATTAAAACTAGAATAGATCGGACTAGTATTAAAACTAGAATAGATTGGACTAGTATTAAAACTAGAATAATTACTAAACAAAAGAAAACTAAAAATAAACAGACAAACTAAATTTTAAGTGCTCTCAAACTTAAGAGGTGTCAAGGCTTATTTGGAAAATAAGCCGAGCTTAACAAGCTCATGCATCTCTTTTTATATTTGAATTGAGCTAGAGGGCACAATATTTAAATGACTTGAAAATTAAGGTACGATTAAGCATAAGTTGAAATATAAAGATAGATTGAAATTGGTACTGTAAATAGGTTTATTACAATTTGTCAAAGAGTAATAAGATCCTGAAAGCATTTAAATGACAAGGTAATAAAGATAAGCAATAAAAACAATTAAGTAAAAATTAACTACTGCTAATAAAATAAAACTACTCACTGAAAAAACTACTACTACAACTACTCAAAAAAATAAGACTGTCTCAGCGCCTCTATTTATAGCTGATGGAGGCGGTTGAGCCATGCCATGTGTCTTCTTGTGAGTGGCTGGAGTGGTTGGTGGAGCAGACATTAAGATTCATTTGATATTTTATTTCTTCTGTCCACATGTAGTAGGCAAGACCCCACGATATTTGTTATGTCTTCCCTCTTTGTTGTTATGTCTTCCCTCTTTGCTCTCTTCTGCTGTCGCTATCCAAGCTACAAAAGAGCCATGTGCTCTTGATTTATTAATTTATTATTTTTTTTTCTTTTATATTTTATTTTGTTGTCACATGATGGAAGAACATGACATTTTTTTTATTTTCTTTTGTCGCGATACTCCAAATAAAATTATCGTTGGTCTCGCAATTTCGTGCTCTTTCTAATCTCGTGCTCGGTTTTGTCTATTTTTGCCTTTCTTTTTGTCTTTTTCTCATATCCGTACCTGCACATATATAAACACAAAAACAAGGATATCTGCAATATAATTTGGGTGTTTTTGTCATTTTTGTGTCTTTTATGGGTATAAAATGATGAGTATTTACACACTCATCACACATCTGATCATAAACTTACTTTTCAAAAAGGATGTTTCTCACCCCAATGGAGGTTTTTTATACATACTCTCTTACATTGCTTAAGTCCTAAGAAAACCTCTTGGGAGCAATTCAGTAGCAATATTGCTATTGCTCTCATTTGCTTATCCACAAATAAGACTTGCAATTTTTCAAAATTTATTTTTGAGAGTATGGTGAATAATGTAAAAAGCAAAACCAAGTTTTTGATGTATCCAAGATTTGTGCAACTCTTTTTGAACAAAAGAAAGAATGAATTAAAGACACATAAGAAAACCTTTCCAACCCCTTGCCTGCAACAAAAGCTTTTTCAAAATATGGCAATGGCAAATAGACTTTTCAATGGGGTTGTGAAACCTCTTTTTCCTGAAATGTTGGAAAAGGATACAATCTTTTCAGGGTGAAGGGTCAGTACTCCCAACTGAGCCCCAACACACACCCATTGTGGTTCCAAATATTGTTCATACACCTCATGTCACCAACACCTATAGGAGAAGAACCAGACAGGAAACTATGGTCCCTCAGCCTAGTTCTCCTCCTCACACCTTTGTAGCAGATGAGGCTATCAATTTTGATAGTATGGATGGGGCTAACACTACTGATTCAGGCTTAGTAGCTGGGCAGGAAAGTGTTAACATCATTAAGACCCCTACCATGGCAACATCTAATCTGCTAAGTCCTTCAAGACTTGCCACAGGTGATGTAATCCCAAGCCACATGGAACATATGGGTGGCTCAGGAGTACTTCCTAGTCCAACTAGGGAAGAAACTGAGTCTATGCCCCAAGATTCACCTCTCCTAGCAGGTAACACAGCTAGAAGTGATGAGGGCAGTGATAGACTAAAGGAATTGATGGTTTTCTGTACCACCTTGTCTAACAAGGTTTCTACTTTGGAGAAGGAGCTCAATGATCACAAGGAGCTTTTTGGCAAAGTCTACACCAAATTAGTCCAGAAGGTGAGGAAGTTGCAGGACAAAGTCAAGAAGCTCAAGACCAAAAGAAAGGTGGTGATGCTGGTGGTGATGGTGATGATTATGATATGGATGATGATCAAGCTACAGAGCCTGTGGATATTGAAGAGGGTACTGAATTGGTTAATCTTGAAGAGTTGGAGGATGTTCATGATACTGCTACAAGTTCACAAAAAGGTACTGCTGGCTTAGTATCTCAAATATTTGAAGTATCAAGACATATAGAGGTAGCAGTACAAACTGCTGAGGATCCAAACAAAGCAACTGCTCAAGATAAGGGAAAGGCTATAATGACTGAAGAAGAAATTGAGCAACCAAAGAAAGTAAAGCCAAGGATACAAGCTCAGATGGACTTTGATGCTGAAATGGCAAGAAAAGTACATGAAGATGAAGTTGCATGTTTCATGGAAGCTCAAAGATTGGAGAATGAAAGAGTTGCTTCAGATGCACTTGTGGCTCAACAAGCTCATGCAGAACAGATACAGATGCTGATTGATGCAGATAAGGTTCTAAAGGAAAAAGTTCAACAACTTCAAGCTGATGAAAGTTTATCTGTTGATGAAAGATCAAGGCAGCTTGCAGAATTGATCAACTCAAAGCAAGAAGATGAAGCATTAAAGGAGTTGATTGAAAATATTAAGAGTAAGAAGAAAATTTATAAGAAGAAGATGCCTTCTAGAAGAGACCATATAAGTTACATGAAAAGCTACTTGAAGAATCAAGCTTACTGGAAGCAAAGCTACTTCAAAAGTATGTCAGATGCAGAAGTAGATAAGACTTATTTTGAAGCTTATGCAAGGATTCATAAGCCTATTCCAAAAGAATTTATCATTGAGACTGAGGATGGTAAAGGAGAGAAAAGAGGAGCTGAGTTGTTAGAATCAGAAACATGTAAGAAGCAAAAGACTGCAGAGGAGAATTTAACACATGAACAGCTCAAACAAATGATTGTAGTAGTTCCTGAATCTACAAATGTTAATCCATCCCAAGAAAAACATCCTATCATAGATTGGGAAGTATACACAGATGGGAGATTGAAGGGATGGAAGATTATAAGGGTAGGAGGAAAGACTGAGGTGTACAAGTTATTTGAAGACATGCTTAGAGGGTTTGACAGAGAAGACCTGAATAAGTTGTGGAGTTTAGTGCAAGAAAGGTTTAAAAACTCAGATCCCTGTGATGATAAAGATAAGGAATTGTGGGTTCAGCTGAAAAGGTTATATGAACCTGATGGAGGTGAATATATTTGGAGGTTTCAAGCTGCAATTAAAGAGGTTTCATGGAGATTATTTGATACTTGTGGTGTTCACAGGATTTCTACTGAAGATGGATTGGAGATTTATATGTTGGTAGAAAAAGAGTATGCTCTCAGAGCAGCAGTTTTATTGACCTTAGTATGTTCAAAGCTTGAGGTTGAAGGTGATTCAGAGATGGCAGATGAGCTAGTCAGGAAGATATTTGAGCTTGCAGAACAAAGAAAAGCCCAGATTAAAAGATTGACTATGTAGTGTTTGGAAGAATTCCCCCCAATCATCAAAGTTGGAGTTTAATTCAAGAAACTTAGTGATTTGCAGATAAATCATAAGTTTAGGGGAGGATTGTTGGGAATTAAACTAACAGTTAATACTGCCAGGTTCAAAGTTTCAACTGGTGCAAGTTAGAACTATCAGTACTAACTGAGTTAGTACTGTCAGTAAAAATGGTTTGTACTGCTTATGAGCTGAAGACAGAGATAAAGACGCGTGTGGATGAATATAGAATAGATTTGATGTATGTCTTATATTTATAGATTGATACGAATATTGTAGTTTACTTGTACAGGACTCCTTGTGTCACACCCTGAATTTACCTGTTATTGGCAGCGGAATTGAATACCTGGGTGTAACTTTCATGGCATCTCATACATGGTTATATTGAACGACCTAAAGTGTCGTTTTTGAAAATACACGTTTGATCATAAATAAAATCAGAGTTTACAAAACATAGGTCCCAAATGATGTTGCAAGTTTATATAACAAAACCATAGTAGATCAAACGTTTACATAAGTGCATGAAAATAAGTGATGCAAGTCGACCCCGCGACTCCAAAATAGCCAAATGCATGTCCACACGCTAGCTAATTACCTGAAAATACATTGCTAAAAACGGTCAACATAAAGTTGGTGAGAGATCATAGGTTTAATAAAATGAAGGTATACGATAGCCACAAGTATAAAGTGTATGACATACGTCACATAAAAAAAATGGTGTACAATAGACTTAAGCTCATGACCCCGAAACTATGACTGAATCTGTGGTGCCCCTCAGAGTGTTTTGCCAGGCACTCTAATGAAAAGACATGAAATGCATCCGCTATCGGTTGTTGGTCAAAGCCAACACGGATGGAGGCGTCACCCTCGATAGATCTATCCACTCACTCTCGCTTACAGGTAAATTAACGGTTCATGATATAGGGGACTTTCATATGGCAACAAGGTAACTTAATCTATGTACAAGGAATTTGATACTAGGGCTCGCATATAAAAATGGTTGCAATGTATTCTCCCCCGTGGGATTTGAAATGAAATAATAAATTGAAAAACGGGGCTATGAAAACTCACCTGGTATGATAGCACAATGATAATGATGAGTAGTGATGAAATGGAACTCGGTCTCTAAACAGGACCTATTATGAATGATATGACTCGTATAAGCAATGATGTAACTCAACTAATGCACATACTTATGCTAACGATACCACTTGTGGTTTTAGAAAATATCATTTAACGTCGAAAAATACATTATTGATATCTCATTATGTCATAAACGACTTTTCGTGTAATTACATTAAAATGGTACTCCATGATCCTTATTTGGTATTATATTGTCAAATATAACAGTTTTGTCGTAAAATAATACTTTATACGACTTGTGAAAATATAACCATTTTGGCCGTGTAAAACTAGTCGCGAAAATTATATACTTTGTATACATATTAGTATTCCGACTTGACGTTCTCAAAAACCTTATAACAATGTTTCAATATCGTTACTTTTGACACTGAATCCACCGCGCCTCGATCGATTTGGTAAACGGCTATCAATATTTCAAGTTATGAAAATACTAGTTTTTAACACTCTATTTTCTACTAAAAAGGGTGCTGTCAAAATATATACATATCGTCGAGTCTTTAAAAGTCCATATTTTGTTCGTTATAAGCTCGTTTTTAACGTTCTAGGTATCCACGCGTTCGTATAAACCTATACTAACGTATTTTCAATGTCTCGGCTCATCTAGATTATGGTTAACGGCTCGCCTTGCTCCTGAAAACGCGTCCAACAGCATGCTATTTTTCAGCAAAGTGTATATTTCGTCGCGTAACTTAAATATTTCATAACTTCTTCGTTATAAGTCGGTTTTTAGTGATTTAAGCGCCCACGCGTTCCTTATTGAGTGTATTTTCTAAATATTGAAACCAAAATAGTTCACAAAAATCTGAGTTTTCCAGAAAATTCAATTCGTGGCAGGAGGTACTTTAGGTAGAGCAAAAATACATTTTTCTAGTTCATAACTTAATCAAACTTACTCCATTCAACTCCACAAATACCCTTGATCTACCATACACTTCTCAAAGTGTCATGGGGTCCTAAACTTAACTAAATATAGTGTGGTTCATGAGATTGTTAGCAAAAATTATAGATCTAAAGTTTATAAGAGTTTTTAAAAGGAAAAGTGGTATCATAACTAAGTATGTTGCATTTTTAACCAATAACACATGAAAATACATAAATATAAAGATCAAATGAAAGTAAAACATGAAAAATTAATAATCTTGAAGTTACTTACAATGTGGGTTAGGATTGAAGAGAAATGGAAGTGTTTCTTGAGGTTTTTGTTGTAACACCTTAACAATAACTACAAATGGGACTTGTAGATTAACAAAGCTTGCAAAAATTTTGGGATTACTTATGGTTTTGTGGTTTGCCGTGAATCTTGAAGAGAGGAAGAGAAGAAATATCTTGGTTTTGCTATAACAAATAATGTTGAATGAAATATGTTTTAAAAATCATTTGATGTACTAGTTGCTAACTTCATTTAATGTTGGAGATATTTTTGGATGAATGAAGTAGAGTTGGTGCAAGGGGCAGCGGATTTTATGGGGCAAGTGGGAAAATTTGTAAGATTTTTGTGATAAATAACATGTGCTAGTTTGTTTTGAGTATACTTCAGGTGTTATCGGGTACCGAGTTATCTTGAAATAAATACTAACGAAGCGAAATAAAATACGACGAAGTTGTAAATATTGTAAAATGATGTTACTGAAAAGAATCGGGTGTCGGAATAACTGTCGGGTTAATTTGTCGTAATTTGACGGAGTTATAAGCCCTTAACGAAAAATATAGCAATTGGTTTATTAACACCGGGTAAAATAATAATATAAACTTTATATTATTAAAAGTAGTTATAAAAGTTTATTAGGATCATTGTCTGGAGTACTGGGCATAATTGTTAATAATACTGACTGAGTGGTAACGTTAATTAAATAAATAACTATACGTAAATTTAAATAATGCATAACCGTGCATGAATTAAAATACTGATGATATGCAGACTCCTCTAGTCTATATGATGTGTCCTTACTGACAATGTTATGAATTCACAGCTAAACCGAACTGGTTACGCTGAAATGAATGATGATCATGAATGGTGATTTGTCGAGGTTAGGAAAGTGACCTGAAATTACGGGTTGTGACAGTCGCCCCTCCAAAAGGGAATTCAGTCCCTGAATTCAATTGTTGTTGGTTTCAGAAGCAGGCTCGGGAAAAAGGTGTGGATACTTGCGTCGCATTTGGTCTTCTCGTTCCCAAGTAAACTCGGGTCCTCTTCGAGAATTCCAGCGAACCTTCACGATAGGAATTCGACTTTGCTTTAATAGCTTGACCTCGCGGTCCATGGTTTCTGATGTTGGATGACGTCCATTGGTTGACAATAGGCAAAACTAACGGCATGGGTATTCAACCTTACTTAAGTCCTGAAATGGTTCATCATTGAAGTTGTTACCATGATGGCAAAAATGTAGGTATCGGCTGATAATACGTCGGGGAATGCCGGTCTCGTTTTCATATGCGGATGGGGGAATTCGTTCGGGCATGTTGCTGTTCTTGACATGGAAGTGAGGTTATCCGAAATTTCTACAGGTAGTAGGGCCTTAGGAAGGATCTACATCGATATCCTTGCTTTATCTTGAATATCCATTGAGGAAGCTTGTTGTTATAAGGAAACTCGATCAATGGCAAATGGTTTGCCCAACCATTTCTAAAGTCGATCACACATGCCCTAAGCATATCTTCCAGTGTTTAAATTATTCTCTCACTCTGACCATCGATCTGAGGATGGTACGTAGTACTCATGTCTAACTTAGACCCAAAAGAATCCTGCAATGACTGTTAGAAGTTTGAAGTACGCGATTATCTCTGTCGGAAATGATGGAAATTGGTGCACTGTGCCTTAAGACTATTTCCTTGTCACAAAGTCTGGTAAGCTGCTTCATGGAATGAGTCTCTTTGATTGGAATGAAATGGGTTGATTTGGTAAGACGATCTACTATAACCCAAATAGCATCGTAACCACCTGAAATCTTGGGGAGTTTAGTAACAGAGTCCATTGCAACGTGTTCCTATTTCCATTGTGAAATTTCTGGTTGCTGAAGTAATCCTGTTGGTTTCTGGTACTCGGCTTTTACTTTAGCACAAGTATGGCATTTGCTGACATAAGTAGCTACTTCTACTTTCATGTTTGGCTACCAATAAAACCTCTTGAGGTCCTGATATATCTTATTAGAACTTGGATAAATAAAGTACTTCGACTTTGTGTGTTTCATTAGGAAAGTACTTCTTGAGGTCTGAAAGGTGAGATGAGTAGTATATATGTTGCTAAACTCTGGCGGAAACTTAGGTTTGTATGCCAACTGATCGGTTCTAACTAAAATCTGAAATGGTCCAATACTGAGAGCTCAATCTATCGGGTTACCAAAAAAAAATTGTATCATGCCTTTCCAAGGCAAGGCTTTCAATCATAGTTCGTGCTTCCACTTGAATCTAGGAGGTTCATTGTTCAAGGATATCAAATCCGAATGATGTGCATCATGCACCAACCTAACTTCCATTGTTTTCTCATTCCTTGTAACTGATTCTTGACTTGTGAAATTCCCTTTGTTGTTTCCCGGTTTAGTTCTAGGCCCGTGAATTTAACTTTCCAAATTCGATATGTAAATGTGTACATGGTCACTTCGGCCATAGGGTGTCTTAAATGGTGCCTTTATATATTCCCGTGATGGCTATTTTTGCTGATGATGAAATTCGTCAATAATCGAAAGGTTATCCTAATCCATTCAAAGTTGGTTATGTGGTGTTGAATACATCCTATAGTGCTCAGGTAGTTCTCTTAAGGATTCGTCGGGCTTAACGATGGTAGAGCGTGCATATCCGATTAAAAAAAAAAGAATATCTTAAAGGAATTGCTAGAAATCTGTGGGGTATCTTCTATCCTTTCGCCGTTTCTATGTCATGAAATATCCTTCATAAGGTAGAGTCTCTCCTAGAGAAGTCAATGGTAAAATTCAACTTAATGGCTGAGTGAGTGATGAGTGGTGTAAGTATCCGGTGGAAGTTTGTTCAAAGGGGTGTTCATGAAAGATTCCATTTGTTTACAAAGCTTTTGAATGAAGATTGTTATTAATAATTCCTGAAAATGTGACTATTTTCTTCACGGCATAATTCCTCCTGAATTATACATAGGTGATCAGGCTATGTATAATTGAGGACCAACGATGCGATGCTTGGTTAAATTGAAACGGTATTACTTTTTCCCCAAAAGTTTTAGATGGTGTTCAACGTGTTGTTTTGATAAATGGTTTTCTAGATATTTCCTTTGAAAGTAACATGAAAATTGTCTCGCGTAGCGGTAATAAGTACTTGATAAAATGACAGAAAATCCATTTATAGGGTGGTACAAAATGGCTTATTTTGAAAGTTCTGAAAAATAATTCTCCTGTAGGGTAGTAAAATAACTTGCATTAAATTTGTTGAATGGTTCATTGGATACATGGATGAATCTTTTGAAATGGTAATAGTCTACTAATCTGCCAAGAGTGAAATCAGCTTAATCCCTATTAGGATAGTGGTATGTTGTTGTGGAACGATTGGAAAATGGAGCCATTGAAATAGAAATGGAATAAACCAAGGTTGTGATTATCGGGGAAATAACAAAAGATAGTTATTACATTGGATAGAAGAGTGCTTATACAACTAGGTCATGTCAACGTACCAACGGAAAAATACAATGGATAGATACGACCCTAAGGGCTCGAAATACGGTTTATGATATAAGGCAGGAATTCCTTTCCTTAGAACCTGGGCCATAAGTTTCTGAGCCATCCTGTTTGCCTCATCACATGTTTGCGGGTCAGAAGAGATCACATCTCCACAGATGTTTTCAGGTAAACCACCAATGAAGTTTTCCAACTACTTCTCATTATTAGGAACCATAGACGGGCATAAAGCAGCCAACTCTTGGAACCTTCTTAGGTATGTCTCAATGTCATTACCCAATGTCACTAGTTCATAAAACTCGACCTCCAACTTCTTCACTTCCGTGCGTGGACAAAGCTTCTTCGTCAACAAATTCTTGAATTCATCCCATGTATGCTTGTATGCATTATCCTTTCCAATGAGCTCGGTGTAGGAATTCCACCATGATATAGCTTCATCAGGGAGTGTACTAGCAACAAACTTTACCTTAGCTTCCTCAGGACAATAGCATAGGTGAAATACAGATTTGGTATGCTCAAACCAATGAATCATAGCAATGGCTTCTTCAGTACCTTTGAATTTGATGGGATTACCACTTTTGAAGTCCTTATACGTACACTTTCTTCCATTAGCTCCATTACTAGCTTCCCCAGATGTCTCTATCTGAGGAGCAGCCTCAACAGCTCTTTCAACCACTAGTGTTTTAGCAATACTATTCTTAACAAGCTTTTGGATAGCTGCTTGCGTCATGTTCGGTGTAGCCGATGTAGTCTTAACTTTCCTTGGTGCCATGTTTCTTCAAAACCATAAAAGAATACAACCATGAGTACTCATAATAGCAACGATCATTGTTCACTATGTATACCACCACAATCATGCGTATATCCTCATAACACATGAATACAACACTTGAAAATTTCGGTCTACATTGACCGGTGTCATAGATAGCACAACCATACCCATATAGTAAAGTCAATACTTGGGGATCTCGTTGTACAACAATCAAAATACCACAAGCTTCTTTGAACTACGCCACACTTCCCGTGGCTAGGATGATAGTAAAAGCGAGTAAAGGTAAAAGCTAGGATGATGTCCTTTTCAATGAATCCAGGGTTGTGGCGTCATAAGGTTAAGATGAGTCCTGAAGTGAGGTCCGGGGTTGTGCATCGATTCATGTCCGAGATAATGTAGATTCCAATCCATTCTTGAGGAATCTATTGATGTTCCTGTTGAGTCCGTGATCTTGGTGTTATCCACAAGAAGTTATCTAATTCATGTCAAGTGAGAATGGGAAAAGGGAAATGACAATGGTTGTACTGAAAGGCAAGGTTAGATTCCTGAATCTCGAAGGTCTCGGTGTCGTATCTGATTGGTGGGGTGTTGTTACGATGACCAATGATGAAATCCAACTCATCGGCTTAGAATGTGATGTAATCAAACTTGGTAATGAAGAGGGTGTTGTGAAGAGTTCTCTTGTGGTGGTGTAATATTGCTCAAAGCATCTTGTTGGTTCATTATGTCATGGAAGTATGAGTCGGTTATACCTGAGATAGTATAGAGTCCTTGCGAGGAATGCCACTCTTTGGCGATTTGTTGTTGCTCTTGTTTGGTTTGTGGGGCATCTAAACCCTCACGTGTAGTCTCAATTAATTAGAGATCATCATCTAACGATGAAGAGTAGTAGGTTGTCTAACAGTAAGGGCTCTCGAACTCTCATCAACCTTAGTCTATAAGGTGGTGTAGTGTCCTTAGTGGTATATGGTAATGGTGTATCGAATCACGTATGCTTCTCAAGCGGTAAGTTAAATATGTGGGTAGAGTCCCTGAGATGTGATGGTATAAATGGGGTTCCATATGATGATGATGAAGTCGATGGTGATAATACTGAAGGAATCACTACCCTCTTTTACGCTATCTTGCGATGTCTAAGCGGTAAAACTGGAGTATGCACTATGGGACGACCAATAGTGGTATGAGTAGCTGATAATGGTGGTAATACATGAGTGGTGAGTGTTCTAACAGTGAGGGAATGAAGATATACTATCTTTCTTGCAATAAACATCCTAATAGGTCCATAAGGACTAAGCATGTACGTCTTATCAAATGGTATACTCTGTATGGGCTGAAGTAATAGGGACATCCCTGTTCCTAAGATACCTTAATGGTGATAATGATGGTGTAGATGCGACTTTACCCTCCTCAAGGGCTCGGTCTCGGCATCGGATGTTATCCATAGTGAGTATGATGTAAGGTCAACTGGTGAAAGAACGATGTGATGTATGAGTAATGGGCACCCTAGGAGTAGAGGCAACAAAACGTACGCTCTTCCTAGGACCCCCGATCGTCTTGCGACGTCGGAACATAAGAGTTGGATTCTGTGGAAACCGGAATAGTATGGGATGATGAATCTGTAGGTGCACAAGTAACCAAAGGTGGTGCAATAAGTGAAATCTGAGGAGTAGGTGCAACAATGGGAGTAGTAGAAGACATAGTGTCCTCGATGTAAACATCAGAAAGTATAACCATAGGGTGGGAATTGGAAGACATATCTCTGTGGCAACAATGCAAAATGAAATGAATAACCCATGTAATGAATCCTCGTAAATAATAATGTGCACTTATGATGTAATGATGAGACGCTACCGTTGGGGTAGTTATAGTCTAGGGTCCAAGATACAACCTAGTTCGCTATAACCATTGCTCTGGTACCAATCTGTCACACCCTGAATTTACCTGTTATTGGCAGCGGAATTGAATACCTGGGTGTAACTTTCATGGCATCTCATACATGGTTATATTGAACGACCTAAAGTGTCGTTTTGAAAATACACGTTTGATCATAAATAAAATCAGAGTTTACAAAACATAGGTCCCAAATGATGTTGCAAGTTTATATAACAAAACCATAGTAGATCAAACGTTTACATAAGTGCATGAAAATAAGTGATGCAAGTCGACCCCGCGACTCCAAAATAGCCAAATGCATGTCCACACGCTAGCTAATTACCTGAAAATACATTGCTAAAAACGGTCAACATAAAGTTGGTGAGAGATCATAGGTTTAATAAAATGAAGGTATACGATAGCCACAAGTATAAAGTGTATGACATACGTCACATAAAAAAAATGGTGTACAATAGACTTAAGCTCATGACCCCGAAACTATGACTGAATCTGTGGTGCCCCTCAGAGTGTTTTGCCAGGCACTCTAATGAAAAGACATGAAATGCATCCGCTATCGGTTGTTGGTCAAAGCCAACACGGATGGAGGCGTCACCCTCGATAGATCTATCCACTCACTCTCGCTTACAGGTAAATTAACGGTTCATGATATAGGGGACTTTCATATGGCAACAAGGTAACTTAATCTATGTACAAGGAATTTGATACTAGGGCTCGCATATAAAAATGGTTGCAATGTATTCTCCCCCGTGGGATTTGAAATGAAATAATAAATTGAAAAACGGGGCTATGAAAACTCACCTGGTATGATAGCACAATGATAATGATGAGTAGTGATGAAATGGAACTCGGTCTCTAAACAGGACCTATTATGAATGATATGACTCGTATAAGCAATGATGTAACTCAACTAATGCACATACTTATGCTAACGATACCACTTGTGGTTTTAGAAAATATCATTTAACGTCGAAAAATACATTATTGATATCTCATTATGTCATAAACGACTTTTCGTGTAATTACATTAAAATGGTACTCCATGATCCTTATTTGGTATTATATTGTCAAATATAACAGTTTTGTCGTAAAATAATACTTTATACGACTTGTGAAAATATAACCATTTTGGCCGTGTAAAACTAGTCGCGAAAATTATATACTTTGTATACATATTAGTATTCCGACTTGACGTTCTCAAAAACCTTATAACAATGTTTCAATATCGTTACTTTTGACACTGAATCCACCGCGCCTCGATCGATTTGGTAAACGGCTATCAATATTTCAAGTTATGAAAATACTAGTTTTTAACACTCTATTTTCTACTAAAAAGGGTGCTGTCAAAATATATACATATCGTCGAGTCTTTAAAAGTCCATATTTTGTTCGTTATAAGCTCGTTTTTAACGTTCTAGGTATCCACGCGTTCGTATAAACCTATACTAACGTATTTTCAATGTCTCGGCTCATCTAGATTATGGTTAACGGCTCGCCTTGCTCCTGAAAACGCGTCCAACAGCATGCTATTTTTCAGCAAAGTGTATATTTCGTCGCGTAACTTAAATATTTCATAACTTCTTCGTTATAAGTCGGTTTTTAGTGATTTAAGCGCCCACGCGTTCCTTATTGAGTGTATTTTCTAAATATTGAAACCAAAATAGTTCACAAAAATCTGAGTTTTCCAGAAAATTCAATTCGTGGCAGGAGGTACTTTAGGTAGAGCAAAAATACATTTTTCTAGTTCATAACTTAATCAAACTTACTCCATTCAACTCCACAAATACCCTTGATCTACCATACACTTCTCAAAGTGTCATGGGGTCCTAAACTTAACTAAATATAGTGTGGTTCATGAGATTGTTAGCAAAAATTATAGATCTAAAGTTTATAAGAGTTTTTAAAAGGAAAAGTGGTATCATAACTAAGTATGTTGCATTTTTAACCAATAACACATGAAAATACATAAATATAAAGATCAAATGAAAGTAAAACATGAAAAATTAATAATCTTGAAGTTACTTACAATGTGGGTTAGGATTGAAGAGAAATGGAAGTGTTTCTTGAGGTTTTTGTTGTAACACCTTAACAATAACTACAAATGGGACTTGTAGATTAACAAAGCTTGCAAAAATTTTGGGATTACTTATGGTTTTGTGGTTTGCCGTGAATCTTGAAGAGAGGAAGAGAAGAAATATCTTGGTTTTGCTATAACAAATAATGTTGAATGAAATATGTTTTAAAAATCATTTGATGTACTAGTTGCTAACTTCATTTAATGTTGGAGATATTTTTGGATGAATGAAGTAGAGTTGGTGCAAGGGGCAGCGGATTTTATGGGGCAAGTGGGAAAATTTGTAAGATTTTTGTGATAAATAACATGTGCTAGTTTGTTTTGAGTATACTTCAGGTGTTATCGGGTACCGAGTTATCTTGAAATAAATACTAACGAAGCGAAATAAAATACGACGAAGTTGTAAATATTGTAAAATGATGTTACTGAAAAGAATCGGGTGTCGGAATAACTGTCGGGTTAATTTGTCGTAATTTGACGGAGTTATAAGCCCTTAACGAAAAATATAGCAATTGGTTTATTAACACCGGGTAAAATAATAATATAAACTTTATATTATTAAAAGTAGTTATAAAAGTTTATTAGGATCATTGTCTGGAGTACTGGGCATAATTGTTAATAATACTGACTGAGTGGTAACGTTAATTAAATAAATAACTATACGTAAATTTAAATAATGCATAACCGTGCATGAATTAAAATACTGATGATATGCAGACTCCTCTAGTCTATATGATGTGTCCTTACTGACAATGTTATGAATTCACAGCTAAACCGAACTGGTTACGCTGAAATGAATGATGATCATGAATGGTGATTTGTCGAGGTTAGGAAAGTGACCTGAAATTACGGGTTGTGACACCTTGTGTTATAAAAGGAGGTCCTAGGTTAGGTTTTCATATATATATCGTTCATAGAAGATTCAAGGTTTTGTAACCCTAGTGATAAGCTAAGATCACTCGTATTATTATCAATAATATTGAATTGTTGTGGTTAAATATTCAGTGTTCATAACAAAGCTTTGCATTACTCATACAAATATTCTTCTAAGTGTGATCAAGTAGATTCCGCATACTTGATCATATTCACTCAAAGTATCCTATACACGTTATACAGGAGTAATATCCTAAGTGTATCATAATCCTCTCAGTTCTTATAAATCTTGTTAAGATACTGTTGAGTTGCTTAAGGCTAGGAATGAAAAATTAATTGAAGATTTAAAGAAGTTTGAGTTAGATAATTTAGGCTATAAAGTAGGTTTAAAGTCTGTTGAACAAAGACTTGAATTCTTTAAGCAGAATGAGACTAAGTATTTAGAGAAGGTTAATGTTTTAGAAAGCAAACTTTATGTTAAAGAGAACGTTATTAAAGAGCTTACTAAGAGACTCGAACAGAGTCAAAAAGAAAAGGATGTAGTTCAACAAGAAAAAGAGGGCATTAAAATTAAAGTGAATAGGCTTGAACATGCATATGAAGGTGTTAGCAAGATAATAGAGCGCCAACTTATGAGGAAAGGTAGTGGCATAGGCTATAATGAGGTTCCTCCTCTGTTGGGAAAATATTTCATTAATATCAAGTCTTGGTCATATCATTTGTAATAGGTTGCTAAGTATAAGGCCTTTATGTTAGTGTTAAGGCTCGGTCCTATTAGAAGGCCTATGGGCCGTGCCATTTTCTTTAATTTCTTCTAGAAAGACTTCACTACGCATTGCCCTAAGCATTGCCTATATATACTCATGTAACATACACTCTTTATATTATTGGTTATTTCATTTATACAAGCAACACTTTGTTACTTTATCATATGAATTAATCCGACCATTTCTCTTCTCTCTTTCTCTCATTTCTATCATCTCTATTACTTGTGTTATACGATTATAGTGACCTAATAAGTGGTATCATTAGCCTAAAGATCATTGAGTTGTGTGTTTTATAGTAGTTCGTAGCCTTTTCTTACTTTACAAGTTGGTTTTGTGCTTATTTAGTGACAAAATCTCATTTCTAGCACTTCTCCTTTGCGCTTGTAAAGCGTTAAGGTTTCGATAGTGTTTAGAAGTTTGATTTATAGTCAAAAGTTTAGATCTTTTTCGATTTACACTAGTTTTACATTCGGTTTACTTATTTCCACTTCATCAAAATTGCTGAAATTTCATTTAAAACATTAAAGCTTGAAACTTTCTTATCATTTAAGTGTTTTTAAACGTTATCCAAAGAGAATCGGTTTAAACATTGTTTTTGATTGAAAGAAAGTGTTTTGAAAAAACTATTTTTCTATCGAAATTGGATAAGAGGGTTTATCGAAATTGGAAAAGAGGGTTTATCGGAATTGGACATAAGGGTTTTTCGAAATTGGACATAAAGGGTTTATCGGAATTGTATACTCAGTAGATTCCTTGCTTGTAAAAGCTTGTGAAAATACTTCGACTTTGTGGAAATCTCCTATCTTGTATAAGTTAGTGAGAAATCATCGGAATTGCCAAGTTCCATCGCAATTCAGATAAGTTATTGAAATTGCAAAGTTCTGTCGCAATTGCAAAGTCCATCGCAATTCCCAAGCTCCATCGAGATTGAAAAGTCCATCGGAATTCAGCTACTTTTGTCGGAATTGGATAAATCCATCAAAATTGTAATTTTGTCGCAATTCAGCTAATCCATCGCAATTGGTAACCTGTGAACAGTGTTTGTCGGAATTGGATGTAAACAGTGTATGTCGAAATTGAAAGTGAACAGTAAACATCTTAATTCAAACATAACCAAAACCAAACTTTATAACTCACAACACACTTCTCAATTGTCAACAAGATCCATAACAACACAAGTTAACTAATCACAATCATGTCTCAACCACCTTATTTCAACTACTATCAACAGCAGTATCCTCAGCAACCGTAGTATCCTCAACAAAAACTATTCATGCAACAACATCAATTCTTTCCACAACAACAATCCCCTCAACAACAACCATATCAACAACAACCAATGCAATCCTTCCCACTTCCTGCAAAACAACCACATTGGTTTGATCAAATGTGTGAGGCCATCAGCAGTCAACAATCGAGACATGAAGCTGGATCACTTGACACACCTCCTATGCTCACTCCTGGTAATTATGTTCAATGGGCAAGTCAATTCTTAAGGTTCATAGAACTCAAGAAACCACATGGCAAATATATGAAAAAGGCTATAATTGAAGGTCCATTCCAAATGCCAACTACAACGGTTCCTGGAGATCCAAATGCTATTCCTCCAAGAGAAACAACTGTGACCCCTATTCCCGATGCTCAACTTACTGCAGAGCAAATACTTCATCGTGAAGGAAATGAACTTGCAATGTCATACATTCTTCCGGGAATACCTAATCTGATTTTCCGAAGCATTGATGCTCAGAAATCAGCTAGGGATATGTGGGAACATGTTCATCTCTTAATGGAAGGCACTAAACTGAACCAAAAAGATATGGAATCCAAACTCTACCTCGAATATACAATGTTCATGATTGAATCAGGGGTACTCTAACTGAAAAAGAAAACAGCTTCATGGCAAATGCATATTCAGATGATGACATGGAAGATTTGGAAGCAAATGCAGCTGTGATGCTCATGGCCAACATGTAGGAACTTCACATGAGTAACACAGGCCCAGTATATGATACTGATGGTATGTCTCAGGTAATTCAAATTGTTCTATGGATTGTTGATAATGGCTGTTCTCGACATATGACAGGCAATCTCAAACTTTTTGTAAACTTTGTTGCAAAGTTCATCGGCACTGTTAGATTCGGGAATGATCATTTCACTGCTATCATGGGCTATGGAGATTATGTCAATGGCAACATCAAAATTAGTCGTGTCTATTATGTCGAAGGCATTGGTCACAACCTTTTCTCAGTCGGTCAATTTTGTGATGGGGATTTGGAAGTAGCATTTCGGGAGAAAACTTGTTTCGTACGTGATTTACAAGGAAATGATCTCATATCGGGCAAACGTGGAACTAGTCTTTACACCATTTCAATGTCTGATATGACTGCTTCTTCTCCTATATGTCTGCTCTCCAAAGCACATTCGACAAAATCCTGGTTATGGCACAAACGACTATCTCATCTGAATTTCAAAACCATGACTGTGAACAAGGAAAATGTACTCGTGCTCATTTCCCTTCAAAAACAGAACACAGTACAGATCACGTTCTTCAACTACTTCATATGGATTTATGTGGCCCTATGCGTGTTCAAACGATCAACGGTAAACACTACATTTTGGTAATTGTTGATGACTACTCCAGATGGACTTGGGTCTACTTTCTCCGAAGCAAAGATCAAGCTCCTTCAATGATCATCACCTTTCTCACAAAAATTCAAGTTCAGCTTCGTAATACGGTCAGAAAAGTTAGAACAGACAATGGAACTGAATTCAAGAATCAAACTCTTCGAGCTTATTTTGAGAAAGTGGGAATTGAACATCTAACATCCATTGCAAGAAGTCCAGAACAGAATGGGGTTGTCAAAAGACACAACAGGGCGTTAGTGGAAGCTGCAAGAACAATGTTAATCAATGCTCAATTACCAGATTACCTATGGGCAGAAGCAGTATCAACTGCATGTTATACCCAAAACCGTTGCATGATCACCAAATGGCATCACAAAACTCCTTATGAGATTGTTCACAACCGAAAACCGAATATAAATTACTTTCATGTATTTGGTGCCCTTTGTTACCCAAATAATGATCGTGATGATTCTGGAAAACTCAAAGCCAAAGCTGACATTGGTATCTTCATTGGATATTGTGAGAACTCTAAAGGTTTTCGAATCTGGAATCGTCATACTAGGGAAATTCAGGAGACGATTCATGCTAATTTCGATGAGCTTACAGAAATGGCTTTTGAGCAAAACAGCTTAGGTCCCGCAACTAATTGTCTAAATTTTCCAGATCAATCAGCTGCACCACTTTCCCTCAACCGTAAGGAATTGGAAACCTTGTTTGCTCCACTGTTTGATGATTCAATTGCATGTCATGCACCAGATGTATCACCAGTTTCCGCTTCACAACCTGATCATAATCTAATACCTGATACACCTATTACTACAACAACAACCGTTGCTACAGATGCACCTCCAATTGAATCTCCATTAACAACAGAATAAACCGCTTCCAATACTGAAAATGCAACTGAAGATATACAACAACAAGAAGTACCCACACCTGCACATTATGACGGAAATGCATTCTTTAATCCATTTTCTCTAGCTCCAACCATTCCCGATATTGCTGAGTCGTCTACACGTAACTTGGATCCGTCTAATATGCACACTCATTTTCAAAATTACCCTTCAACACACAAATGGACAAGAGATCAACCCTTAGTAAATGTGATTGGTAATCCAGATAATCCAGTCATGACACGACAAAGACTTCACACAGATGGTGAAACATGCATTTATGCTCTTACCGTTTGTCAAGATGAACCAAAGAACATTAAAGAAGCAATGACTTATGACAACTGGATTGAATCAATGCAAGAAGAGCTCGATCAATTCAAACGTCTTGAGGTCTGGGAATTGGTAGAAAGACCAGATCGGGTCTATGTCATCGGACTGAAGTGGATTTGGAAAAACAAGTTAGATGCAGAAGGCACAGTGATTCGTAACAAATCGCGTCTGGTAGCTAAAGGTTTCACTCAGCAAGAAGGAATTGAATTTGAAGAGTCCTTTGCTCCAGTTACTAGGCTTGAGGCTGTCCGTATCTTTCTGGCATACGCCGCTCACAAGAATATGGTCGTTTATCAAATGGATGTGAAAACAACATTTTTGAACGGTCAATTACGTGAGGAAGTTTATGTGAGTCAACCAAAGGGATTTGTTGATCCAGACCATCCCAATCATGTGTACAGACTCAAGAAAGCCCTTTACGGACTTAAACAAGCCCCAATGGCATGGTACGATAAACTAACTATTTCTTGCTTGCTAATCACTTTACTAAAGGTTCAGTGGATCCGACTTTATTTATTCAAAAACACGGGGAGGACATTTTAATTGTTCAAATCTATGTCGATGACATTATTTTTGCATCAACAAACAAAAAATATTCAAATGCTTTTGCAAGATTAATGAAACAAAATTTTGAAATGTCCATGATGGGTGAACTTACGTTCTTCTTAGGACTCCAAGTTCATCAATCCCCCCGTGGAATTTTTCTAAGTCAGTCCAAGTATGCTCTTGAGATTTTAAAGAAACATGGCATGACAAGTTGTGATACTTATAACACACCTATGTCTGCATCATCCCCAAAGCTGGATGCTGATTTACATGGTACACCAGATATAGTTTTTGCTGTATATCTATGCTCCCGTTATCAGTCACGACCAACTGAAAGACACCTCTCTGAGGTTAAAAGAATCCTTCGATACATAAAGGGAACCATCCATTTGGGGATCTGGTATCCGAAGGATTCTGGTTTTGAACTAATAGCTTTTTCAGATGCTGATCATGCAGGATGTTTAGACACACGCAAAAGTACATCTGGGGGAGTGCAGTTTCTAGGAGACAAACTTGTATCTTGGCAGTCAAAGAAGCAGGATTGCACCTCATTGTCATCTACAGAATCAGAATATGTAGCCATGTCAGCATGCTGTGCTCAAGTCATTTGGATGCGATCACAGCTGATGGACTACAGTTACATGTTCAATAAGATTCCCATGTACTGCGACTCCAAGAGTGCCATTGCCATCTCATGCAACACAGTTCAACACTCGAAGTCAAAACATATTGCACTTCGATATCATTTCATCAAAGAGCATGTTGAAAAGGGTACTATTGAATTATATTTTGTAGGTATTGAATACCAATTAGCGGACTTATTCACCAAAGCCTTGCCCCATGCAAGATTTGTGGAATTAGTTCACCAAATTGGTATGAGGTGTTTGACTCCAGATGATTTACAAAACTTTCTTAAACATAACTAAGAAAGTCAAACACCAAAACCTCTTTTGTAAATATCTTATCAAAAACAACAAAAAGATTTTCATTTTTCTTTTCTTTCTTTAAAAAAAAAAAAAAAAAAGACATGCAAGTACAAAATTTCCATCAACACTTTGTTCATTTAAACAAATTACCAATTCTTAATGTTGTTTTATAATGTGTTGGTAATATTATTCTTGTGATACCTTCCTTGATTTTAAAATGTTTTCTAATACTCATAATTCAAGGGGGTGTATTAAAATTGTTCTTGTCAAAATTTACGTCAAGTCTTGTTAAAATTTGTGAGTAAGGGACATTGATTGCAAAGTTATGCCGTTAAGGGATTCAATGTGACAAAATTGGAAACAAAAATTTTAACATAAACAAAATTTACAAAGCAATAACTGCATCTGAATTGCAGTTATTACTTTTCACCAAACTCATTTACTTCTCACCAACCCTAATCAACGACCTCAAATCAATCTTCTAATCCGTTCAAGAAATCTCAAATCTGTGAGTGTTTATACAATCATTATACAAATATAAGAAACGGTTTTAAACAATTTTGTGATCCACTGGCTTAATATATCTAAATTGAATGAAATTGAATTAGGGTTTAAGTCGAATTGGGTTTAAATAATTTCGAGTGTTTAAGGTTAATTTCTATGGTGGGATATGATCTTAAGCAAGTTCTTAACAAGATTCTATAACCTATTTATACCCAGAAACTCAAATTGATGTATTGTCAAATTAGGGTTCATGCGTATGAATTGGGGAAAATTTAATGAGTATGTTTTGGCTTAATTAATTGGTTGGGATAGTGCTCTAATGGGTTGTATAACATTATCTGACAATCGAATCATACCCAGAAACACATTTGAATTAATTTCGACGTGTAGGGTTTAAGAAGAACTCGACCAGGTTCAATCTTATTGATTCATGGATAAAAAGTGTTAAATTATAGACCAATACACTCTAAAATATCATTGAAATCTGTTGGAATCAAACATCTAACATGTTAAAATTGAATTCCGATGATTTTGAGTTTAATGGTTTGTCGGAATTGCAACAATTTGCATTCAATTTAGATAAACGATGTTTAGATGTGTATAAATGAGCTTAATGATCATATTGTAACTTGTGATTTGATTTAAATTGGACAGGAAAACCAATTTCGATAAAGATTCAAGAAAATGTACGTCTACAGTGTTATCGAAATTTCTTGTATAAGAAATTGTCGAAATTGCAATATCCATCGGAATTGGATAAGCCTTGTCGGAATTGCAAAATCCATCAGAATTGCATAAATTTGTCGCAATTGCACAAAACTTATTGGAATTCACATTTTTCATCGCAATTGGGCAAACTTTATCGCAATTCAAAATTTTCATCTTAATTGGACATGGTTTATCATAGTTCAGATTTTTTTCATCACAATTGAACAAATGTCATCGTAATTCAAAATCCATCGGAATTGGATAAAAATCTGTCGGAATTCAAAAAATCATTGGAATTGGCCAAAACTGTCGCAATTATATATATAAGGCGCAATTCATTAAAACTATCGCAATTGGATCTAACTTTGTCCAAAATAAAAAGAATCACATGTTGTCAAAATTGATTAATGGACAATTAAAGGAAATCAGTTTTAATTGGAAATCCACACAATGTCCAAAGATGAAAATTACAATACTCGTAATCTTAATGACATGTAAAATCAATTATACAACAAAATGGTCACATGAATGATAACAAGATTAGCAATTTGCTAACCTTTATGTATCCTACAAACTTGTTTTGATTGATGTTTCAGATATCTCAAATGGCTGCACAACAACCACTCCCAATGCTCACCAAAGATAACACTTTTCCACAAGGCTATAATGTGTAAATTAGCAAGAACAACGCACGTGTCGAATTTTACAAGATCAAGTGTGCTGAACCAACATGTGAAATTGCCATTGAAATCTTTAAAGTACACAAGTGTAGGATAATGCTGGACAAGTCTGCTTCCATTCCCAAATTCTATATTCACCAAATGTGGCACACCCTCAAGCTAAGCATGGGAGAAGACTCTTTCACTTGCACACTGGACAGAAAGGAAGTAACTATTGATGTTGACTATCTCCGCAAAGCTTTACTTCTGCCAGAAGCTCCTGCACCTGCTAAGAAATTTCATCCCACACCATCAGAAGAAGATGTTCTCAACTTCCTAATGAAGATTGGCTATGATGTATGATCGGTCCCAAACGGTCAACTAATATTGACCAGGTAAATGGTCAACAAGAGTCAAACAATCTAGGGCACAATACAATTTATCAAAGGAGTTTAGTGTATCCCCGGGTCGTTAAGTCCCAACGAGGTGTGAACACTGTAATAGAACGAATTTGTACTCGGGTGAAATTGAATAGGAAAAAGAGTGTGAGTGATTAAACTAAGGAATTATAAAAGAAAATAACTTAAAAAAGCTATAAAACGATTACGAGAAAGTAAATGACTTAGAAACGTTTAAAATTTAAAAACGTACGTTTAAATAAAAATTACGTAAACGTACAAAATAAAACGTGAAAATGAAGAAATATTAATCCTACAAATATGAAAATAACTTTTTTATAAACCTAAAGATAAAAGAAAATTTTAAGAAAAAGAAAATTAATTATTTAACTATTTAATTAATTATTATTAATTAATAACTATTTATTAATTACTTAAAATGCACTAAATTAAAAGAAAATAGGAAATTATCCTAGAAAATTAAAATTTTAACTTAGATAAATCTAAAATAACCTAAAACTTATTTTAAAACTGAAAATATATTTATTACACTTTTTATCTAATTATTATTAATTAATTACTAATTAATTATTATTTAAACTATTTTGATTTTTAATAAATACTAAATAAACAAAGAAAAATATGAAACTTTTTCTATAAATACTCTAAGGTGACAGGAAGATAAGAAAAATATAAAAATGAAAAGTGCTTAATGAAAAAGCAGAAAAATAAGCCAAATGGCTTAAATAGAAGCTATCACTTTTTTTATATTTTGATTTTCTTGATTTTTCTTTTACAAAACTATTATACTACTGATAATAACAAACTTTAATAAAGACAAAAACTTTGAAACTTAAAAATAAGCAGATTGGAAGCTTATGAGCTTATCAATTGAGCTTTTTGGCTCAAAATGGATAATAAGCTCAAACAAGCTATCAAATCAGCTAAACAAAAGGAAACAAAAGTAAAATAAAGTGAAAATAAGTAAAAGGTACTGGGAATGAGTAAAAAGTACAAAAGATAAGCACTGATAAGCTTGGAATAAGCAAATCAGCAAGGTACTGCTAGAGTACCAAAGGTACTGCTAGAGTATCAACCTGCTGCTGACTTTAGAGGCAAAATAAGCTTATGAAATAAGCTAAAAAGCACAAAGTGAAGATTGGAGTAGCAAGATGGGTTGGTTAGCTTTCCAAAAAGTCCAAGCTCACCCTGTGGGGTCCACTGGTGAGCTTTTGAGGAGCTTATGAAAAAGCTTGCAAATACACTGATGACTCAGTATATTCAGTGAAATGGGACAAACAAAAAGCTATTAGCAGGCTTATCAAATAAGCTAGAAAATGCACAATAAACCCTGAACCTTTGAGATGGGTGGATAAGCTTCACAAGGAAACAAACCACACAAGCTCAAGTTCACTGGAGAGCTTTTGAGTAGCTTATGAAATTGGCTCAACTACACTGATTACTCAGTATAGTGAGTTGTTTTGAGAAAACAAGATAAGCACAATAAGCAGTTATAACAAGCATGAAATGGAAATATAAGCATATAATCAGCAAACTAGCCAGAAGGGCTTCTAAAAACAACAATAATCACAAGCAAAACCTCACTAATGAACAAATCACAAGCTTATGAACCTGCATGCAGACCAGTGCACAGGGGAGGTTTTGACTTTTTACTTAAAACTGAAAAGTTGACTAATATGAACTTAGGATTGATTCTATTAACTAAAAATGTTGTATTAAGCTGAAAAGAAGTGAAATTAAGCTAGATTATCAACTATTAAGCTAATATGTAGGTTATGGAACTAAAAAACTTGACAGATAACAAGTAATATGGGATTCAAGGTGATTTTGACTTTCTTCCAAATGAGCACTAGTTTTTATTACTTATCTGAGTTAATAGACTCTTATGTGACATACATCAAACAAGAACAATACCACACACAATCTCATTCACAGTTAAGACAGCAAAACCAAACAACCCTTTATGAGGACTGAGATGAGATTTTCAAAGCAAATGATAGAGTTAGACCACAACACTGATTCGAATGGTTATAAGATGATAACACAAGATTAAATGAGCATCAAACATAAACAACACAAGCATAAAACACAGATTTGTCAAATATGCAATTTACACAGTGAAAATTCAATTTTAAGCACCAAGTGAATCCAATGAACAAACAACCAATTTTAATCAATATTATCACTTAACAACACCACAGAAACATAAAAACACAAAGATCAAAGCAATAAACTTGCTTATACAGTAAAATGCAAAAATTGATAAAATGGCTTACAAAATGCTTCAAAGCCAAGAACTGAGAACCAAGGACCACAAACCTGTCCTAAAGCTTACCAATAAGCTCTAAACCAAGGGAAATCCATAATTAACCCTGCTCCATGCTTGATTCATCATGTAGACTGATTTTTTGATTTCTTTTCTATTTTCTTGATTTCTTTTTGGCATTTTTGTTTTTAATGACTATAACTTGTTTTAAGGTTTCTAAAAGCTAAATAAGCTTTGTCAGGAGCTTATGTGAGCTAAGAAGTCCAATAAACAACTACAATCAACAATATTGAAATGACTTGAAAATTAAAGTACGATTAAGCATAAATGGAAATTTAAAGATAGACTGAAAAGGGTACTGTAAATAGGTTTATTACAATTTGTCAAAGAGTAATAAGATCCTGAAAGCTTTTAAATTACAAGGTAATAAAGATGAGCAGTAAAATGACAATAAGTAAAATGAACATAAACTATGAAATCTATGATATCCTGTTACAATGCTCAAAAGCCAAATTATATAGATACTTCCAACTCTGTCGACCTCTCAGAGACTTTCCCACTTGATCTTGGCCATTGGTTCTCTGTAATTCATCCTAGCCATTGAAATTGCTTTTGGCGCCAAAATATCAAAAGCAGGTTTTTAGCAATTAAGGATTTTTGGTTAGATATGGAGGTGGAAGGGAAGCATTAATTGCTTTTTGGTTTGTTAGGTGAGTGGGATAGGAAAGAGGAAGGTGGTGATGGGAGGTCACAGAGAATACTATGGGTGAGATGGTATGGTTTTTGTGTTTTGGCGGTATGGGAGGTAGGGGATAAGTTTGACCAAAGGTCAAACCTTCGGGTTAACTAAAAAGGGTCGGTTGGGTTTATTGGTTGGGGTTGGGCTGATGGGCTGAGTGATGATAACTGGGTTTAGTTTATGGGTTGGGGTTTATTTTTTTAGTTTTAGGATTAGTAGTGGAATTGGTTTAAGCTTAGGGACCAATTGTGTAATTTCCTGAAAATCCAAGGACCAATGCTGCCAAAACTCAAAACTATTTCCAAGGGTTATTCATGCCAAGTTTCAATAGTACAAGAACCATAAAAGATAATTTTCTATTTTTGAAAACCGGGGGACTTGTTTTGCCATTTTTGAAACTTCAGGGACTAATTTTGCCAATTGTGCAAACTTTGCTCATTTTTCAATTGTTTTCAATCCTTTTGCACTTGTAACAGATAAAAACACAATCAAATGATATTTTCTGTATTTTGAAGCATATCCGCATGTTTTTAAATGTTTTTGCAGTCTAAATGTGACAGAAATGATGAGTATTTAGACACTCATCAATGCCCTACAACCGGAAAAGCCGTTGAAAAGATTCTCCAAGGTCGAAGCCATGCTCATTCCCCAACTATGGAGAACCATTTATTATATCTTGGATCGATCAGTCTTCGGAAGAGACAGTGGTCATGAGAACCCTCGTCTTTCTCATCTATAAGTCTTCAGGGGAATAGTAAACCAGAAGCAAATAGACTATGCTCAACTCATCTGGGATGACATAGTCTTTCAGATTCAGAGTCACCACCTCAAACCATTCACTAAAATCCCATTTGTGAGATTTACCAAGCTTATCATCTACCATTGATGAAGCGAAAAGTGTACCGCTTTTAGGGGGTCATTTAAGCCCTAAATCGTATTTATTTGATCAAATATTGCCCTAAATCGTTCCTTTTGTCATTTTAGGTACTTTGGAGATGAAATTTGGAAAAGGAGGCATTTTGGACGTTTTTGGAGCATAAAAGTGAAGAAAACGACAAAGTCTCTAAATCTGCTAGAATAGTACCTGTGACGGCATCAAGCCCCAGTGTGACGCCATCAATCCTTGATAAGCCAGAGAGGATTTTGGAAGATTAAAGGGGGACGGCGTCAAGAAGGCCATCAAGAAACCCTAACCACGGCGAAGTGACGGCGTCAGGACTCAACCTGACGGCGTCAGAAGCCATTGAGTGATGACGTCAGAATGATAACTTGCACAAGAAGAAACCCTAGTATAACCGTCACATGCTGATCAAGACAATCACAACTTACGCGCGGAGTAGCTGTCACTGTTTTGGCCATAAAATCTTCATACGAACTCGGATTTGGGTGATTCAAAAGGCCACGCGAAGAGGACGAAAAGATCTACAATTTGGTGAAAATGGGAAGTTGACGCCGTCACTTGTACGAGCTGACGCCGTCAAGCCTTGCCGACAGAAACATTGCCTATAAATACAACATTATAACTTCACTTTTTGTAAGCCCTAAACCCTAAGTCCGATTCTAGGGTTTAGGTAGGTGTTTTTCAAGCAACTTAGAAGGTCTTAATCACTCCATAAACATCTTGTAATGGTGTGTTGATTCTATCTTAATTATGTCTTCCATTATTATTGTTGCTTGTTCTTCATTGATTATGTTTTACTAAATCACCTAGTGTTTACCTATGATTGTGTGAAACTTGTGTATAACTAATTAGATCCTATTGATTTCTTGTTGATGTGTATGTCCATCTCCATCAATTAGGGCATGAAAACTTCAATAGATCTAGTTGGTTTAGTTTATAATTCTTGCTTCCTATTATTTCTTGTTTTGATTGGGTGATATCGATGTTAGGCTTAAGAAAACTGGCCAACCTCCTATATGGTAACGTGCTTGAACATCTTAAGAAGCATGAACCAAGGTGTACTAAGGTTAATTGGTTGTATTTAATGCATAAGCGAATTCTAGTGATCCCATGTTAGGAGCTTCTTAGCCGGCTCGACATAGGAGTGAAGTAGGAGCTTATAGAGTTGGGGAAGATCGTACACACCCCCACGATTGGTATTAAGGAATACAACCCGTCAATTAAAACAAGGTGTGACAATTCAATAGGTAGAATTGGATAGCTAGCAAGGAGTAACATATCATAGGTAGACATGCTTCACTTCCCTTGTAGAACCCTAGTTTACTTTTCTTGCATATTAGTTTAGTTAGTAGCTTTTGGGTTAGTTGACTAGCAACTAATTCCGCCCACTCCTTCAAACCCGAGATTTTACTTGCTTTTATAAAAATATAAAAAAATACAAAAAGAATCTTCCCTCACCCTTAGACCTATTAGAGTAGTTTTTCAATCCTAACGACACTATTCCCCTAGAGAACGATCAATCCCCCGGTACTTGCCACTACACTATACTACATCAGTCAGGTACACTGCCTGGTGGGGATTGCAAGCCTCTTGAGATCCCTCGAGAGGTAAAACCTGTTGTAAGGTCGCAAAACCACGCATCAAGTTTTTGGCGCCGTTGCCAGGGAGTAGATATTGCTTGGGTTGAAATTTTATTTTTATTAGGTCTACTCACAAGATTCCTATCAAGTGAGATTTTTTCTTTTTATTTTGTAGCCTTCTCGTAGTCTATCTTTTCTTTGTGATTTTGTTTGTAATTTGCTTCAAATGGACTTTTAACTTAGACTTCTAAGATTGCATGATATGGTTGAGTGGCTAGAACACCAAGGAGTTCAAAATACCTCATTTAGAGACACCTATGAATCATATGAGCCTTCACCTAGGATAGATTCTTATGAACAACCTCCATGTTTAGGATCTCATCTTAGTGAGGCCAATAGGAAAAGCGACCTAGTTTGCCAAGGAATTGTGGATAGAGCCGAAGCAATAAACCATAAGTTGGATGAAGCGCTAGGTTTGTTATCATCACTACCTAAGAAAACAATTGATGAGGATATAGGTGATCTTGACACGTGGAATGATGAGGTAAACACCATAAGCCTACAAAATACTCAACCATCATTTGAGGCACCCACACTGCCCGTGACTTACCCGGAAGAAGTAGAAGAGACTTTAGGAATCCCGATGGAGGTAGAACCCTTGGACCAAGCACAACTAGAGGATATAGGTTTGAACACTTTTAGTGATGACCTTACTCTTAGTTCTAGGGAATTTCCTAGTGTTGATGAGCCGGAACCTCAACCTTTACACAATTTTTCATCCTTAGATTTACATCTAGGAGACAAAAGAGGAACCAACCCACCCATAAACCAATATTATCCGGGTAGTTTTAGGATGAAGGAAGCCATTCACTCACCCCCTTCACCTTACGTGGCACATTTCCACCCTAAGGGTGTGTATCGCTACTTCCACCCGCACTTAATCCTAAGTGTAGGGAAAACCTCCCCTATTTCCGTTAAATAAGGGTAGAGTCAGGCTCGTGACTCGAACAAAAACAAGCGCTTCTTGGGAGGCAACCTAAGCTTTATTTGTTTGTTTGTTTGTTTGATTTTATTTGTTTCCGTATGCAAGTTTAATTGTTATTATTTGTGCTCATGTTTCAAAGTAAATTGTGAAAATGCTTTATTTTGTTTTTAACTTCGTCTTAACTACATATAAAGGTATTTTGCAAAAGATAAGTGTAAGGGAATCCAAATTTGTTTACAAGAACAAGATTGAACATGAATCACAACAATATTAAATGAGCATGCATACTAGTAATTGTTAGAGTCAAATGCTTGTATCGAGTCATAATGAATATTTTGCAGGATTTCCAGGAAGTGAGGCATAAGTTTTTCCAGAAATTTTCCGGAAACTAACCATAAAATTTCTGCAGGTCACTTCTGACGGCGTCAAGGTTAATACCTGACGGCGTCAAGTGTAAAATTCTGGAAATTTTGCAAGTTTTGTTTTTCTACCGGAGTCATAAAGTTTTTGTTAAATCTTTAGTTTTATAAACTCCAGGAAATCTGCAAATATTCATTCTACAAGCATTATATCTTTAATCGTTTTGTTTTTATTTCTAAGTCTGGAAATACATCTAGTTGTGAGTTTTCTTTGTTCAGGTTGATGCTTGGTTTTTTGTGTTTGTTTTCTCAGGTTTAACAGGTTATATTGGACAAGAAGATGATTTATATTTCGGAAGGGAAGCTTTCAAGATTCATTTTCTTGGAGGAGGATTTAACCATGTTACCGGATTATCCACATCGAACGAATCAGGGGAGTATTTGTTTTCATTCTTTTACCTTATTTACTTTTACATCCTTTGAATGAACATTGGGGACAATGTTCAGCTTAAGTGTAAGGGGAGGGTAAATGATGATACCTTAGAGAATACAATTGCACTTGATTTTTGTTTGTTTGATGGTAGATGTGTAATAAAAATGAGATAAATACTTGTTAGGGCAATTTTAGTGCCAAATTTAAATTTTTTTACAACATTTAGGAGTGAAACTTTGGTCTTAATGAGCGTCTCATGGATAGGAAGTTATATGACTAGCACAAAACCGTACTACTAAAAAATTTTCCACCCCCAAATATGTGAGGTTCGCCCCTAGAATTGGTAGGAAAAGCATTTATGCTATGATGTGTGTACCGGTAGCACTTAGATTCTAGAACTTGCGTTAGGACCATTCCGAGGCCACAAGTGAGACTACATTCATGTAGTTAGATTTACTACATGATAAGAGGCATTAGGATTAACCCATTGTTTTACACCTGTGTTTTTGTTATAATTACGTTGGCTACATTGGTCAAGTAATTCTCCCACACCCTTTGCGTTGTACTCATTTTTAGTACACGATACCCCTAGTACACCCCTCAGAGCCTATCTTTTCGTTTCTAACTTTAAGCATTTTACTTAAAGTAAGAATTTGTTTACACCCCACTTAAATGTACACCCAAATCGCCTTAGCCTACCTTGTATGCACTCATTTTTAGTGCATTATTGTGACAACATTTGTTTAAACCCTTAGTTAATTATCTAATTGATTACATGGTTGCTAAGTCGAGTCATATCCTTGTACATATTGTTTTGGGACGATTGGGACTCATGGGTAAAGTACTAGTGTAATGGAGTAATGGGGAAGAACAACATTATTACCCCCATATGTGCTAAATATTTTAAAAGTACTCCAAGTGTTTCGATTATCTTAATTCGAGTCATTAGAATAGTTAATTGTAAAGTTATGTAAAAGTTCAGGTGTAAGGGGGATACAACCCCCCTACGATGTATTATTTTGGATGGTAGGGCAAGAGTGTATGTCAAAAAAAAAAAAAAAAAAAAAAAAAAAAGTAGAAAAAAACATGCGGGCTACCATCCCGTTTCATTTTATGTTTATTTTATCTTTTTGTTATTTTTTTCATTAGCTTAAGTCGAGTCTAGTCTTGGCTTAGCAACGCCATATTGTACATGTAATTAATCAAGATCTTTAACTCGCCACCAGTAAAATATCCTTTATCCAACAAAACCGTGTTTATCATATCCCTACACCTAACGTTATAACCCGTTTAAAAGCCCTCTTTGATAGTTTATCTTAGATGCTTACGCCTAGTGGAGGAGGTTTTTGATCCTTTCCCAAGCCTATGGTAATCTATTTGCTATGACAGGTAGTGAGAGATATTATTCATTTTCATTTATGAGATATACTTTTATGACACCTGAGAGATGTGAGTATCTAAACACTACTTGTGAGGTGCTAGTTTGTAATCTCCGTGCTTATTATGATTAAAGTGGAACGACTATTTGTTGTAATTACTTTTATATTAGCGTTAAATGACCCCTAACTTGTATTTTGATTAGAATAAAAGCGCATTTGCTTGAGGACAAGCAAATCTCAAGTGTAAGGGTATTTGATGAAGCGAAAAGTGTACCGCTTTTAGGGGGTCATTTAAGCCCTAGATCGTATTTATTTGATCAAATATTGCCCTAAATCGTTCCTTTTGTCATTTTAGGTACTTTGGAGATGAAATTTGGAAAATGAAGCATTTTGGACGTTTTTGGAGCATAAAAGTGAAGAAAACGACAAAGTCTCTAAATCTGCTGGAATAGTACCTGTGACGGCGTCAAGCCCCAGTGTGACGCCGTCAATCCTTGATAAGCCAGAGAGGATTTTGGAAGATTAAAGGGGGACGGCGTCAAGAAGGCCATCAAGAAACCCTAACCACGGCGAAGTGACGGCGTCAGGACTCAACCTGACGACGTCAGAAGCCATTGAGTGACGACGTCAGAATGACAACTTGCACAAGAAGAAACCCTAGTAAAACCGTCACATGCTGATCAAGACAATCACAACTTACGCGCGGAGTAGCTGTCATTGTTTTGGCCATAAAATCTTCATACGAACTCGGATTTGGGTGATTCAAAAGGCCACACGAAGAGGACGATAAGATCTACAATTTGGTGAAAATGGGAAGTTGACGCCGTCACTTGTACTAGCTGACGCCGTCAAGCCTTTCCGACAGAAACATTGCCTATAAATACAACATCATAACTTCACTTTTTGTAAGCCCTAAACCCTAAGTCCGATTCTAGGTTTAGGTAGGTGTTTTTCCAGCAACTTAGAAGGTCTTAATCACTCCATAAACATCTTGTAATGGTGTGTTGATTCTATCTTAATTATGTCTTCCATTATTATTGTTGCTTGTTCTTCATTGATTATGTTTTACTAAATCACCTAGTGTTTACCTATGATTGTGTGAAACTTGTGTATAACTAATTAGATCCTATTGATTTCTTGTTGATGTGTGTGTCCATCTCGACAATTAGGGCGTGACAACTTCAATAGATCTAGTTGGTTTAGTTTATAATTCTTGCTTCCTATTGTTTCTTGTTTTGATTGGGTGATATCGATGTTAGGCTTAAGAAAACTGGCCAACCTCCTATATGGTAACGTGCTTGAACGTCTTAAGAAGCATGAACCAAGGTGTACTAAGGTTAATTGGTTGTATTTAATGCATAAGCGAATTCTAGTGATCCCATGTTAGGAGCTTCTTAGCCGGCTCGACATAGGAGTGAAGTAGGAGCTTATAGAGTTGGGGAAGATCGTACACACCCCCACGATTGGTATTAAGGAATACAACCCGTCAATTAAAACAAGGTGTGAAAATTCAATAGGTAGAATTGGATAGCTAGCAAGGAGTAACATATCATAGGTAGACATGCTTCACTTCCCTTGTAGAACCCTAGTTTACTTTTCTTGCATATTAGTTTAGTTAGTAGCTTTTGGGTTAGTTGACTAGCAACTAATTCCGCCCACTCCTTCAAACCCGAGATTTTACTTGATTTTATAAAAATATAAAATAATACAAAAAGAATCTTCCCTCACCCTTAGACCTATTAGAGTAGTTTTTCAATCCTAACGACACTATTCCCCTAGAGAACGATCAATCCCCCGGTACTTGCCACTACACTATACTACATCGGTCAGGTACACTGCCTGGTGGGGATTGCAAGCCTCTTGAGATCCCTCGAGAGGTAAAACCTGTTGTAAGGTCGCAAAACCACGCATCAACCATCTACTTGATGACAACGAAGACATCCCTCGACGTCTGGAAGACCAAGAGAACCATTTATTTGCCATGGACAAGACCGTTAGTCAAGTCTACATCCCTAAAGGAAGCACACTCAAACAAGGGATGAGACTACCTGAATCTTTTCTGACTAACAAGATAAAGAAAAGGCAAGCATACATCAAATATGATAAAGCGTTCAATAAGGGAGATGTCGGTTTCGGTAAGTAAGATGATGAGCCTGCTCCAGCTAAGACTCGAGCCAAAGAAGGTAGCAAGTCAGGCAGCACATCTAGCACTTCAAAGAAGATCAAACCAGGGCCTCCTAAATACACCAAGAGGAGAGTTCCGGTCAAGATTGCTAAGCCTGAGCCAGAAAAAGAAAAGATTGTTGAAGAAGAGGGATCCAGTTCTGATACGAAAACCGATGAAGAACCAACAATCTACAAGGAAGAAATAGCTACCAAGATTGCTCTAGATGAAAGTCGTGAGTCATTTAAAGCTAATGAAGAGAGGCGGAAAAAGATGTTGCTTGAGGAACATATAAGAATCGATGAGGAAATTGCTAGAGATTTTGATGAAGACCAAACCATCGTCAATCCGGTTAATCAACCCGGTGGGTCTGGAGTTGTAGCAGGAGTTATTCCACCTCGTTCAGATCTGGTTAATCAACTCGGTAATCACGAGGAAAAGGATGATGATGAAATGGCTAAAGATTTTGACATGGATGAGGATGATGATAAAGAGAATGTGCTTATTGATGAGGAAGTGATCAGAAAAGCTGCTGAAGAGTTAGAATTGGAAAAGAAGAAAATGGAGGAGGAAGAAAGGTTGGCAAGGATAACGGCTGAGGAGAAGGAAGCCGACGAATACATTCAAACACCTCCAACCACTCCTCCACACTCTCCTCCAATTACCCATGATACACCACCAGCCTCTTAGCAAGCATCACCACCAAAAGCAAAACAACATTCTGAATCATCCACACACTCTTCACCACCACCAACGCAAACGACAACAAGCAAGTTAATTAAGAATCCAATCTCCCATGATTCAAAAAGGGTAAAGCAGGCCGTGAAGCTTGCCAGAGCTAAGAAAGAAGACAAGCTTCGTGACCAAATTGAAACCTTAACAAATATGGTCACCGGCTTTGCTGGACAAGTGAACGAGCTTCAAAACACCAAAGCTCGAGTTGATTAATTACTGTCAGATGACGTTCAAGGAAGGATGCTCACTGTGATCAAGGGCAACACTGAAGAATACTTGAAGAAGTACTTGCCTAGGATCACATCTAAGAAGGTGAAAGAATATCTTGAGCCGAACATCGAAGGTTTTCTCAAGAATATTGTGGCTGCAGTTCCACTTGTCCTTCAAACCCAACCAACGAAGCCAAAAGAACCAACTCTGGAAGAGCTTCAACTTCATCTATTTGAAAGCTTAACAAGTCTTACATCACCAACTCCCGAGCAAATTGCCATCTCTGAGGCTATAAAGGCTAACATATTGAAGGAGTCATGCAAAGCTGAGGCTGACAAAGGTAAACGTCCAAGATACGATGAAGACCCAGACCCGAACTCACAAGCCAAGAAATCAAATAGTGTCGACGGATCTGCTTCTAAACACTAAGAACCTGTTAGACCTTCAGCAACCACAACAGCCACCCAACCACCTAAGGCTTCTGGCTCCGGACCAACAGCCATGGAACATCATTTTGAGTTCACTGCAGATGAAGAATTCCAACAACACCAAGATCAACCAGACTCTCCACCCAAGTCAAAAGCAACAACGTCAAAGCATGGAAAGAAGTCAACAACCAAAAGGACAACTGTTGTCTCATGGCTGGACGAAGACACGACTCAAGGGAATGAGTGGTTTGATCAATTAGTCTGTGCTCAACCACATGTCGACGATGACTCCATGATCGATGGACGCACGCTTGAGTTCACACAAAAAGTCAAACGTGACCAACGAATCAAAAAGCTCACAAAAGGAGAACTTCATCGAATCAAGAATGATGCTTTCAACCTGCTGAAAGATAGGTCTTCTAGTGCAGTTGATCTTGAATATCACCTGGAAAACATTGCACGAGCAATGTCTAGTAATTTTAGCTGGACTAATCCGGACACGTATGTGATCGACAGTTCTTCTCAACACAAACAACTATACGTTATGGATTTGATAAAGCATTTGCTGGTGATTGGAACTTCAGACCCACATGCTGTCCCCTATAGCTTCTTCTTCAACAATGATCTGGAACATCTTGTGCACGGCATCAAGTGTCAACCTATGTATGAAACCTCCATAACCCTGATTCTTGCTGCAAGCTATCCACAACTCGCCATTGAAGAAACAGCTACAAGACTCTTCGTAACTAACAAAGTGCTGTACGATCAAGATGCGCAACTGGGAATATATCACTGGAATGAGAAAAGGCGAACATGGTACAAAAGCAAACTCACGAAGAAGTCTCCAACTCCAGTGATGAGTGATCTCAGGATAATTGCTGTGGTTAGCATTGAAGCGGAAAAGAGGTATGGTTATACCTTTCTACATAAAATCAGGGTTAGAAGACAAGATCAGAAGATGTACACATTCTCAGAAGCAGACTTTCCGGATTTGAACCTTAATGATCTTGAAGACATGTATCTCATCAAGGTTCAAGGGAAGATGCATCATTTCTCCACTGATCTTACATACGCGTTCAGCACTTCACTGCTATACTACATCAAAAGAAAGATCATTAAAGAACGCGTTGAAGACTTGCAACTTGGGGTCGAGAGCAATCAAAGGAAGATTAACTTAACCACACCACTTCTACATCTTCCTGAGATCAACCAAGAACCACAGTATACCATGAAGAAGGACCCAACCTTTGGGTTTGTCTACAAGAGTGATCTCTCTATCAGCTGCTTCATGGGATACAAGGAGGTTCAAAAGTTCTGTGACCACACGCTCAAGAAAGTTCTTGATGGGTTAGTAATTCAGGTCAGAGATCGGGAGCTGTACAAGACCAGCAGGTGGACAGCTTCTCAATAACGAGAAGTTCATCAATTTATTCTGAAGATAGAGAAAAGGCTTGTTCACAGAGACCATATGAGGAGACTTGAAAGCTATGTGGGAGGAAGACCATCTTTCCCGATTAGGAATTTTCAAAGACCTGATCCAGTTTTTACTGTCTTCAGAAGTACGGATTGATGTAAGAGTTGGATAATTCTTTGTTGATAATACTTGCTTATGATATATATTATGGCTTGTGTACAGATAATAGTACATAACCCGTACCTGTAAAGAAAGGACCCTGAGGTACGCTTAAGTGCCTCAATCCTAATATAAGGAGCGAAAGCTTCTTACTTTTGAGTAGAATTAATCAAAATTTTGATAAATTTTTTCAAAATTCTGCTCAAAAGAACAAGTATTCCATGTCGTGTTTTAAACCTCAAAAAGTGATTTCACTTGTTGAAGGGGAGTACTTGAAAACAAATCTTTGTTCAATACTAAAAGTTCTTGTTAGATTCTTCCCACAAACCTCAAAAAGCATATTTTAATCAAAATGTTTTCCAAAAACAAAATCGATATGCTATTTTTGAGGGGAGAATAATAATGTGATTAAAATATGGTAACAAAAGAATTGAATCTCGCATGTGCTCGACTCCGATAAAACCAATGAATTGATGAAACATAACTGTTAGTAATCGAAAGGACTTGTCCTGGACGGGTAATAATTTCAAGCTGGTTTACCCAGTGATGTAAGCGTGTCTTGAATAGGACTTGTCTAAGTAGAGTGTACCGTTTCGAGAGATTTTTCTTTGAGTATGACCAGGATGGGTAATAATTTCAAGCTAGTCTAACTAGTGATGTAAGCGTGTCTCGAATCGGTCATATTCACTGAAAATCAATCAATTCAAAAGTGCCAACTCCACCCGACATGTGCAAATTTATCTTAAAAACTTATGAGCAAATGTGAAGGGGGAGTATTTCTAAAAATGCAAAACTCTCAAAGTGTTAATAAAATATGTTTTATAATCATAAACACTTTGAGAGATTTTTTCAAATAAATAGTTTATGGCAACTTAGGATAGTCATGGAGTTATAAGGTGACTAAGATTAAGAAATATGTCCTATGATCTGCCAGAACCGGAGGGATCTACCCATGGACAATACCAATAGCTTAGTACTAGAAGTCCTTAGGTATGATCGAAAAAAGGAGAAAAGAAATGAAAGGAGAAAGAAGGGGTTGAATAATTAAAAAGAAAAGTTATGAAAAGGGTGAAAAGAAAGAGCCCTCCAAATGTTCAACCTTAGGGCAGAAACCGGGTTCAATTCATATGCTATTGGTTGTCACCAAGGTAACACCGGTATTGAAGACAAAGACGTCATGGACCCAGTGACGCACTGCACTAAACCTTCTAGCTACTCAAGTATCTCTCAAAAGATACTTGTTTCATTTCTCACGGAGAACCTCGCATAATCTGTCGACCTCTCACTCCGAGATGTGTTGATATTGAAGAGGAGGCACTTTGCTCCATGCCTCCGACGACTAAAACCAAATATTGCACTAAATCGAGTCTAGAGCCGCGAGATACATCAAAAGATCTCTTAGGAACACTTAATATTTCTACACTGGTTGTTCAACATTAAGGACACCAGTTGTAAATAACAAGAGTCCTACGCAGATCTTAGCAATTTGCCAAGAACATTCATGAGGGAACTCAAAATTGTGATTCTCAGTGATTGAGTGGAAATTCCTACCAGGGTCAACATCAAACAGCCCTGACAGCAGGTCACTTCGGTAATCCCTTGTGGGTTACGCTTAGTGTTCGCGGTGGTTCCAAACGGTCTAAGTCATGGAGTGATACTTCGATATACTTCAGCGACTCACCCTGAATCGTTGATACACTTCGGTGTATCTGTGTAAGCCCTCTTAGGGGCATCCGATTCAGGAACGGCCTTGGCAAAGATTAGAGAAAGTTTTCACACTGTTCTGTTAACGATCTCGAAGTCCGATCCTATTAGTGCCGGATGCTTTATTGCTAACCGTTTACATGCAGGTATATATGGAGACTAGGAGTTCTTCCACCACCATCACCATCATGCTTATACTAAAATCACAAAGAAAGTTCTCACAAATATCAAAGCAAAGCAAACGTTCAAAAGTCAAAAGATCGAAGCTAAAGAATGAGAATTACTTGAAGCATAAAGATCAATGTCAAAAGAAGTTTGAGCATGGTGGAAAAGACGTAAAGACACCGAAATTAAAAGACGTTGATGAAAGGGAGATCACGACATTACCATATCACACATAACAAGAACAAAGAACAAAGATACACAAGACGTCAAAGCCTAAGAAGCAAAGAAGAAGCAACCTTGATGACCAATCCTTAGGGGGAGATTGTTGGGAACATATTTCATTAATATCAAGTCTTGGTCATATCATTTGTAATAGGTTGCTAAGTATAAGGCCTTTATGTTAGTGTTAACGGTCGGCCCTATTAGAAGGCCTATGGGCCATGCCATTTTGTTTAATTTCTTCTAGAAAGACTTAACTAGGCGTTGCCCTAAGCATTGCCTATATATACTCATGTAACATACTCTTTATATTGTTGGTTATTTCATTTATACAAGCAACACTTTGTTACTCTATCGTATGAGTTAATTCGACCATTTCTCTTCTCTCTTTCTCTCATTTCTATCATCTCTATTACTTGTGTTATACGATTATAGTGACCTAACATCCTCCCATTACGGGAAAATTTGCACCTCCTTTGTCAGAATTTTCTTGTTTAAATGAGTCTGCTGATAAGCCTGTAGGTGAGAGTAGTAATGCTAAGTTTAATGAGGAAAAGCCTAAAGTTGAAAAGAAGTATACTGATGCACCAATTATTGAAGATTGGGTATCTGATGATGAGGATCAGGTTGAGTCTACACGGCCTAGTGTTGAAAAGACAAATTTTGCTAAACTTAATTCACAGGAACAAAATGCTAGGAGAACTGTTGAGCAAGCTAGGATACACACTAACAAGCCTAGAGGGAACAAAAGAAATTGGAATGATATGATGCCTCATAGGTTAGGAAGTAACTTTGAGATGTTTAACAAAGCTTGTTATGTTTGTGGTAGTTTTGAACATTTGTAGGATAATTGTTATTACTATCAAAAACCTGTGTGGAACTATGCTCAGAGGGTGAATCACCAAAGTTTTGCTAAAAAATCTCACCCCTTTGCTAAAAGAAACATAGTTCCAAGAGCAGTACAAATGAGGTCTGGTTTAGTATCAGTTAATACTGCAAAGCAAAATATTTCTAAACCAACAGTATTGATTAATACTGGTAGATCTGTTAGTGCTGCTTCCACAAAAAGAACAGTGAATGGTGCTAAGTCAATATCATAGTTTTCAAAAAGAGCACATTCCACTAAAAAGAAGCCAATTCAAAGGAATACAGTTGTTAATACTGCTAAGGCAAAAGCAGTAGTTAATACTGCTAAGCCAAAAGCAGTGCATGATACTGTCTGGGGTGATCATGTTTATGCTGTTAAGGCCTCAGCTTGCTGGGTCTGGAAACCAAAAGTTAAGGATTTAGATAATGTTTCCAGACACAGCAGTGCATCAATAGTTTTAAAGAAATATAATTATGTTGATGCACAAGGCAAATCCAAGTCAATAATGGTTTGGGTCCTCAAGAAAAACTGATTTTCTTACTTTATGTGCAGGGCAATCTACAGGTGGAGTTACAGGATCAAGGAGTTGTTGACAGTGGATGCTCAAGGCACATGATAGGAAACATGTCCTATCTCACAGATTTTCAAGCAATTGATGGAGGATATGTTGCCTTTGGGAGTAATCCCAAAGGAGGGAAAATCACAGGAAAATGTACAATCAAAACTGGTAAATTAGATTTTGATAATATGTATTTTGTAAAAGAACTTAAGTTTAATCTCTTTAGTGTCTCACAGATGTGTGACAAAAAGAACAGTGTTCTTTTTACTGACACTGAATGTTTTGTCTTGTCTCCTGACTTTAAGTTAACTGATGAAAGTCATGTTTTGCTTAAGGTTCCTAGAAAAGACAATATATACAGTGTTGATTTAAAGAACATGGTTCCTAAAGGAGGTTTGACTTGTCTTTTTGCAAAGGCCACATCTGATGAATCTAAGCTTTGGCATAGAAGGCTTGGACACTTAAATTTCAAAACAATTAATAAATTGGTTAAGGGAAACCTTGTTAGAGGTTTACCTTCTAAAGTTTTTGAAAACAATGAAACCTATGTTGCTTGTGAGAAGGGAAAGCAACACAAAGCTTCTTGTAAGACCAAAGCAGTGAACTCAATAAATCAGTCTTTACATATGTTGCACATGGATTTATTTGGACCAACATTTGTGAAAAGTTTAATGAAAAAGATGTATTGCCTAGTTGTCACATATGATTTTAGCAGGTTTACTTGGGTTTTCTTTTTAGCAACTAAGGATGAAACCAATGGTATTCTTAAGACTTTTATAACAAGAATAGAAAACCTAGTTAATCATAAGGTTAAGGTGATAAGATGTGACAATGGAACTGAATTCAAGAAAAGGGATATGAATCAGTTTTATGAGATGAAGGGTATTTTGAGACAGTATAGTGTAGCTAGGACTCCTCAATAGAATGGTGTTGCTGAGAGGAGAAATAGGACACTAATTGAGGCTGCTAGAACAATGTTAGCTGACTCTAAGTTACCTACTACCTTTTGGGCAGAAGCAGTTAATACTGCTTGCTATGTGCAAAATAGAAGTTTAGTAGTTAAGCCTCATAACAAGACTCCTTATGAACTTTTACATGGTAGAACACCAATGTTAAGCTTTTTAAGACCATTTGGGTGTCCTGTTACTATCCTCAATACCATAGATCACTTAGGAAAGTTTGATGGAAAGGCTGATGAAGGTTTCTTTGTTGGATACTCACTGAATAGCAAAGCTTTCAGGGTGTTCACTAGTAGAACCAGGAAAGTGGAAGAGAACTTGCACATTAAGTTTAGTGAGAGTACACCTAATGTTGCAGGTAGTGGACCAGACTGGCTGTTTGATATTGATGCCCTAACCAAAACAATGAATTATGAGCTAGTTGCTGCAGGTACACAGTCTAATGAGTTTGCAGGTACAAAAGCTAATACTGATGTAGGTACACAAGTTAGAAAGGAGACAAAATCTGCACAAAAGTACCATTTGTTACCTATATGGACTGCTGATCCACTTATCTCAATCCAAGATCCAAAGAGTTCACATGGATATGATCAAGATGAAGATCCAAAAGATGATAAAGTAGATGGTGTTAAATTTTCAAGTGAGGAAGAATAGCAGAATGATGAATCTCCAAGAAAAGAAACTGAGGAACAAGTGCATGATGATAATGTTAGCAGTTCTAATGATGTTAATGCTGTAATGATGGTAACAACACTAACAACATTAACAATGATAAAACTGTTAATACTGCTGACAAAGAAGGCATTGCTGTTGATGAAGATGAATATCCGGTTGATCCAAACATGCCTCCTTTGGAAAATATCTATGCTGATACAGATGATGAAGAAGTTGGTGCAGAGGCTGACATAAACAATATGGATGATACTATCCCTGTCAGTCCTATTCCAACTACCAGAATTCATAAGCATCATCCTCAAGAACAAATCTTTGGAGATGTGAAGTCAGCTATTCAAACAAGAAGAATGACAAAAGATTTGAAGGAACAAGGTTTCTTTGCTAGATCTCTTCATCAAAGAAACAGTCATAAAGACCTTCAAAACTGTTTGTTTGCTTGTTTTCTATCACAAATAGAACCCAAGAATGCACATAAAGCATTACAGGATCCAAGCTGGGTGGAGGCTATGTAGGATGAGCTTCTACAATTCAAGCTACAAGAAGTTTGGACTCTGGTAGACTTACCAAATGGGAAGAGAGCTATTGGTACTAAATGGGTTTTCAGATGCAAAAAGGATGAAAGAGGTATTGTGATAAAAAACAAGGCAAGATTAGTAACTCAGGGATACACTCAAGAAGAAGGGATTGACTATGATGAAGTCTTTGCCTCAGTTGCAAGAATTGAAGCTATAAGGTTGTTCTTTGCTTATGCTTCATACAAAGATTTTGTGGTGTATCAGATGGATGTGAAAAGTGATTTTCTTTATGAGACAATTGAAGAAGAAGTTTATGTCTCTCAACCACCTGGATTTGAAGATCCTGACTTTCCTGATAAGGTATACAAGGTGGAAAAAGCACTTTATAGTTTACATCAAGCTCACAGAGCTTGGTATGACACATTGTCAACATACCTGTTGGACAATGGTTTTAGTAGATGGAAGATTGACACGACCTTGTTTATCAGAAGATACAAATATGATATTATGCTAGTTCAAGTTTATGTTGATGATATTATCTTTGGATCCACAAACAAGGTGTTATGCATTAAGTTTGAGACATTGATACATGAAAAGTTTCAGATGAGTTCTGTTGGGAATTATTTCATTCAGAGTTAGTACTGCCAAGCTAAAGATGAGACTGTTGAAGAATAACACTAACAGTACTATCATAGTTAGTACTGCTAGTGTAAATATTAGTACTGCCAGGTTTACTTTGTATTGCTGAAGACTGCTGTTGGAAGATTGATACTGCCAAGGTTTAGAAGACGTGTGAAGATATGTATAGAAGATATTTAGTATATATCTTATAAGTTTAGAATCATACGAATATATTGTATATTGACAGTTATATTGTGAAGGACTCCTTGTGCCTATAAAAGGAGCACTACAAGAAAAGTGGCTTTTTAGGACCCCCATAAGCGTCATAAAATGGTACTTTTTAGGACCTTTCATTTGATAGGACCAAGGATGAAAGCGTTTCATGTAAGGCGGTTGTAATAGGTCCAAAGCGTCCTAATATCTCAAATACCCTTATGAAACCAATTTTATGGTCGTATTATATGTCTATGAATAACCCAAATAGCGTCCTAATAAAACCATATTAGGACACTTTTACAATGTTTTGACATGTGCTTACCTACTTTTAATCTTTTGACACACTTAAAAAGGTCCTTAAAAGTTTGTTAGGACGCATATGATGCAACATCATAGCTATTTTAGCAACCAAGAAAAGGGTCCTAATAACTCAAATAAGATTATGATACCAATTTTATGGTCGCATAATAGGTCAAATAACGTCCTAATAAAACCATATTAGGACACTTTTACAATGTTCTAACATGTGGTAACCTACTTTTAATCTTTTGATACACATACAAGCGTCCTTAAATGTTGATTCTTAGGACGGTTATCATATAACATTATAGTTACTTTAACACCAAGAAAAGGGTCCTAATATCCCAAATACGATTATGAAACCAAATTTATGGTCGCATAATATGTCCATGAACAACCAAATAACGTCCTAATAACAACATATTAGGACACTTTTACAATGTTCTAACATGTGGTTACCTAATTTTAATCTTTTGATACACATACAAGCGTACTTAAAATATAATTGTTAGGACGCTTATCATGTAACATTATAGCTACTTTAGCACCAAGAAAAGGGTTCTAATATCTCAAAGAAGATTATGAAACCAATTTTTTGGTCGTATAAAATGTCTATTAACAACCTAAATAACGTCCTAATAACAACATATTAGGACACTTTTACAATGTTAAGCGTCCTTAAAAGTTTATTGTTAGGACGGTTAATAAGTTTAATAGGACAATTTCAAAGTCCTGACAAGTCATATGATATGACGCTATTTTCAGCATGCACGTCTATTTTACGATATGAATAAAAGATCAACTAATTATTAAATGAATAAAACGAAATTGTATTTCAAATAAGCAATTGTCATAACAAAAGCACTAAACATAAATAAGGTATAGACATTATCCAACATAAAGTCTTGTAACATTAAACAAGAAATTAAAGCAACAAGAAGCTTAGTTCGGGGTCATCATGCATCCTTTCTCAATCCTCACGGACCACCTACAAATAAACATCCATGTATAAGCATTAAGCTCCTTGTTATTAAAATTATTGGTATCACAAGTTTAACAAAGACATACCGAGATAAAGGGACAAGGCCATGCTATGGTTGCACCAACACAGTCTGCAATTGTGTAGAAATTTGGGATAACATTATTAGGCTTAGAATAACAAAAAAAAGAAGAAGAATAACCCGTTTTCTTACGTAAAACAATTTTATTGGTACAAACCAGCCACACCCAAAGATAAATGGTTAAAACCGAAAAACCGAACCGAACCCAATAAAAAACCGCAAAAACCGGTCGGTTTCGGTTTCGGGTTTTATAAAAACCAAATATTTCGTTTCGATTTCGGTTTTTGCCAAAAACCAACCCAAACCGAACCGTGCTCACCTATGCTTTTAATAAGAGACTTTAACCAATTGAATCACATTGGGTCACTTTCAACACACCCAACCCATTTGACCCATTCCATATTAACCAAGTTTTTAAAGTGCCTTTTGACCCGTGAGGGGCAAATATAACCCAAATCCACCCATTTCTAGGTAAATGGCTTGAAGATCCCCCCTTATAGTTAATATACAGATATTGTAGTAGCATGCGATGGAATTTATAATTAAGCGAACACCCTATGTAATGGATGTTAAACCAACCTCTTTAATTTCACGCCACATGTCGTTTGCTGTGAAGCCCTGGGAATCTCCAGAAATCACAAACGACGGGCACTTTGAAACACGAACATGATTTGTTTCTTGTGCTGCAATAGCAAAGGTTACTGGTGGTTGCCCATCAGCACTCCTGTGTTGACAGACAAAATGAGACATTTCACAGATGGCACAAATGGAATGACAAATATTTGAACATCATGATGACGATCAACATTCAAGAAGAATATATTACATGTGATGTAGGCGTACACCACGAATGCCATCCTTTACCCTGGTAACATAATGTAACACTTAAGGTCAAAGTTCATATTTGAAGCTGCATACTCTTTATCAGAAGATGAAAAACAGGAAAATTAACAAACAAAATACTATGACACATCAGCTCCCATAATTTATATTCTGTAAACCCATAACTTATGATACACGTCAAAATACACAAATCCTTACGTCATTTTTGAGTTACAGTGATGACCAGATAATCCAGAGGTTCCACCAACAGAATTCTGAAATTAGTGAGAAAATAAACGGTTTAGACGCTTGTCAGAATAATTTTATTTAGACATAGGACTAAAATAGAGATTGATGTTAGATATCCCGCTATGAAATGATGTCATTTGAACCCAGAATAGCATTATTGAAAGTAAGAAACTGCAAGAAGACCAAACAGATCGAGGAACTTACCTCCCATGTGAATAGTAAGGTAACATCTGCAGAAGTCTTTCCCGAGTTTGACAGCTACAAAGGATCCCAACCAATGGTAGGTTATTGTCATCTCATCCGTACCAAGTTAAAAAATAAGGCACGCAGTAAACTCTGTAAGAGATATATCATACCGTGTAAGTGAACACTGCAACAGGAAAACTACTTTCTTTGTAATTATGAGGAATGATTGGGGAAATTTGACGACAAACTATTTTGAGGTCTGGATCAGGTTCACCTACAATAGAGAGAATAGGATTATTAGCGATGACAGAAAAGCTGAACTTATAGCAGATGCCATTCTTAGAAACCGAGAGAGCGAGAATTACCATCATATACTGTCCAAGCCCTTAGGTATAATGCATGGTATGTAGAATTGTGCCCACTAAAATTCCAGTCCCAAGATCCAATCCCATTAGCTGAATTTTCTCTGTTTATTCACATGTACTTTAATTTTAAGTTCACATACTCTCATAATACAAGATGAATACTAAAAAACTGTTAATCTTCCACATCCATTCTCCTCTTTTAACAACTGATACCTATCTATAAACTAGGGAGGAGGTCTCGCAAATCTAATCATGACAGAGACAAAGCAAGAAAAAGAATGAAACATTTGTCAAGACAAATACTTCCTCCATCTGACAGGAAATGAAGCTTTTGGACTTCGGTTTGTCCTTTCGAATTTCTTCCAATCTTTACTTCACTTGTATGGGGTTGTCTTTATAATTGGATAGAGAATCAAGTAATTTACCAACAGTTTTTTATTGATATTCGCACTCCTTGAACTTCTGTTTTGGGAAACAATCTTATGACTACGTACAGTTTGGGAATCTACACGGTATTGATATTCACACTCCTATACTTTAACTTACACCCCACGACTTTATTTTTTTCTAGAGAATTGCCAAGTTTAACCCCTTGAACTTCTGTTTTATTACTTGACCATGTAACAGTCTTATCCCTCCCCTATTCATGTTGTTATCTTTTCAAACATCACTTAGACTCATTACATTGTGTTCACCTAATTTGCTTTACTTATAAATTATTTTTGTGAGGATTCAACTTTACATTGGTTTATTTTTGTCATCATACTTATAATAGATTCATTTTTGTTTAGCGCGGTGGTATTGACACATAAATTTATAGCAAGGTTGGTGTATTTGAAGAAATAAATTTATAGTAAATCTTCGCACACTCAAAAAAAAAAATAATAAATAAAAAAAAAAAAAAAATCCTAGTACTACTTGCTTCAAAACTGTCTGATTACATCATATTTTAACAAAACCTACACAGTCGGTTCAAAGAAAAATTTGGTCAGCTGAGATCACTAAAACCTAGTTCAAAGATAAATTTAGATATCCATTACATCCTACACTCAACAAATTTTCTTATTTATTGTAGTAATTGCATCAAAATTGGATACACCAACATCTTATTTTCTAAAATACATCTAATATTATCTCGAAGTTAAAAATTAGTCAACTGGTATTAGATTATTGGTTAAACCTAGTCCTTGCCAAAAAGGAAATTTACACTCAGCAATCTCCTATTGCTAGTAGTACTTGCTTGGAATGTGAAGACAATTACATCTTACATCTTATTTAACTGATATTAGTCAAACCTAGTTCTTCCCAAAGGCAAAACTCAAACTCGATATGGCCTCATACTCAACAACATATAACTAGTTGCACTTGCTTGCTGCAAACTTAAATATTACTTATCTAACATTTGTTAAACACTTAAACCTAATTCTTCATAAAGGCAAAAATCAAAATAAATTTCATTGCACACTCAACGATTTCCTATTCCTGGTAGAACTTGCTGCAAAATGCAATATGATTGGTCGACTGACATTAGTTAGATCTAGTTCTTCCTAAAGGAATGTGTCAGATAGTAAAGAAAGATCAATTAAAACTAAAAAAATCAACAACAATGTACAGAAACATAAAAATAGCATTGATCTTGCACCTTTTATAGTCATCAACTATCTTGGTCATCTTTTTTTAATTTTTATCTTTAACCACCAATATATGGAATAGATCCGGCGGCCACAATCCACCAACAACTATGACCCTCCACCACAATCCGGCGGCCAGCTCCGCTTGACCTTCACCAACAACTATGACCAAATCCGGCGGCCACAAATTTATATCCTGGCTTTTATGTACCCATTGATAACATCATCTTCATTTTTTTTCTTGTCATTTTGAGGATAGAAGAATCGTTAAAAAGCCTAATAAATCTTGATGATGAGATGTAATGGGTGGTTTCTGGTTTTTGATTTTGAAATAAAGGGGGCGGTTTTTAGGTTAAAAGAAGAGAGTAGATGGGAAGGAGGGATAATTTGACTTTTGGGAAAAGTTAGAGCGGGACAACTGGAAATTCTATTTTTTTTTAGAGGGATAATGCAAGAATGTGAAAGTTTGAAAAGTGAAATGTTGAACTTCTGTTCAATGCCGAAAAATGCCCCTGTCCAATTAAGGAATGAAGTAAATCTTCTTTAACATCTCGTGTACAATTATATCATCTCGGCTCATTCGTTTAACATCTCATGTACATTTGTATCATCTCGGCTCATTCGTTTAACATCTCGTGTACAACCATATCATCTCGGCTCATTCGTTTAACATCTCGTGTACAACCATATCATCTCGGCTCATTCGTTTAACATTTCGTGTACAACCATATCATCTCGGCTCATTCGTTTAACATCTCATGTACATTTGTATCATCTCGGCTCATTCGTTTAACATCTCGTGTTAAACCATATAAACTTGGCTCATTCGTTAATCATCTCATGTACAACCATATCATCTCGGCTCATTCGTTTAACATCTCGTGTACAACCATATCATCTCGGCTCATTCGTTTAACATCTCATATACATTTGTATCATCTCGGCTCATTCGTTTAACATCTCGTGTAAAACCATATAATATCGGCTCATTCGTTTAACATCTCATGTACAACCATATCATCTCGGCTCATTCGTTAAACATCTCGTGTACAACCATATCATCTCGGCTCATTCGTTAAACATCTCGTGTACAACCATATCATCTCGGTTCATTCGTTTAACATCTCGTGTACAACCATATCATCTCGGCTCATTCGTTTAACATCTCATGTACATTGGTATCATCTCGGCTCATTCGTTTAACATCTCGTTTAAAACCATATAATCTCGGCTCATCCGTTAAACATCTCGTGTACAACCATATCATCTCGGCTCATTCGTTTAACATCTCATGTACATTTGTATCATCTCGGCTCATTCGTTTAACATCTCGTGTAAAACCATATAATCTCGGCTCATTCGTTTAACATCTCGGCTTATTTCATACAGAGTCAAACGAAACAACCTGACAAGCAAATGAAACAGATCAAACGAAACAACTTGGCTCATTTCATACAGGTTCTCGGGATCTGAATTATTTAAAAAAAAATTAAACTAATTTAAATAATTTTAATAATTTATAACTAATTTAAATCATTTTTAATTTATTTAATATTAATTAAAAAAATTAAATCGTTTTTCATATATATAAGATAAAGATAAAAGGAAAAATAACACAAAGGGACTCTTTTTTTCACCAGATTTTTTCACCAAAAATTAAACAACCCGCCAAATTTTTTAATAGCCCGCCTTCAATTATAATTCATACCACCAATAGATCTGTTTTTTTTTTCTTTCTTTTTTTCTAAGTCTTTATCTCAAAAAAAAAGCCCACCGATGCTATTATTCTTCTTCTTCAATCTGTGATCGATACCACAAATTCGACACCACCACAACCACCTTCAACACACACACACACACAAAACTCATCTCATCCTCCCAACCGAAACCACCACACACGCACCACTGTTTTTTTTTTTTTTTTTTTTTTTTTTTTTTTTTTTTTTTCTAATTAAATTAAAGGTTGTTTTTTTTTTTTTTTTTTAATTATTATATATATATATATATATATATATATATATATATATATATATATATATATATATATATATATATATATATAATATATATATATATATATATATATATATATATATTTAGTTTTTGTCCAATTATAATTTTAATGTTGTTACATTTGTGTTTGTTTATGTTTGTGTAAAAGACACCACTGCCGCCGCTGCCGGACCACTGCTCGCCGCCGCTGCTACCGCCGACAACCACAGACACCCCAGCCACCCCCACCACAACACAAATTAAAGGTTTGTTCATCTTTTAATTTTTTAGTATTAGTTTGTTTATTTAGTTATTTATGTGTTTAATTTGGGTATTTGTAAGGATGGGTTAATGGGTTATATTGATGTTTGTTGAACCCATTATATTTTTTGACCACTAAGTGTTTGATAAAAATCCTCAATGTTAAAAGTTTCGTTTAAGACAAAGCCGCATAAAACATGAAAATGCTGATTTCTTTTACCATAAATGTTAAAAGTTTCGTTTAAGAGATCAGTTTGTTATTAACTAGATTGTTTTTAACGATGCTCATTTTTGTTAAGAGTAATGTGATTAGAAGAATATGTCATCCTCTAAAAACTACTAAATAACAAACAAAAAAATATGTGAAAGCCTGAAAAAATTTGCCACTAGACCTGGCGAGGAAAAGGCCTATCAGACACACTTAGAGAAAGGATAGTTATAGGGCATTTAAAGTTGTACTTAGGTTTTTACTTATGCTATAGGGCATTTAAAGTTCATGTGGGTAGTTTGGGGTTGGTCATTTTATGGGGAAATCTAAAGGTAATTAAGGATGCCGTTATTCTTTGTGTAATTTGTTATAGGTAATTTTTGGATATCTATATGAACATATATTTACCCTACTTAAAATGTATACATAACTTTCTAGAAATGGGTTTTTGTCGAGAGTAAATGCTAACGTCTAATTTTAGGGTTAATAAATTAATAGTTATGTACTACTTTTTGGCAAAAATAACATTAGCAGTGAGCAGTAACTGTGAGTCGTAGCTGTATTTTTCTATAAAAACATTTGATAACGAAGTTGTAGTTATAATTATAATGTGTAAAACAACTCTTAAATGCTTAACGCTTTTAAATGCTACTTCAGGGAGCGTTGGAAAGGAACATTATGAAAAAAATAGATAAAGTTACTTGTTGTTTGCCAAACGAGCATTAAAAATCACAACACTCAATGGTCATCGCTCATCGCACCTAAATGCTGCTAAACGCTCTGCGCCAAACACACTCGTAGCATTTTTTTATTATTATTATTATTATTATTTTTTTTTGAATATTTGTTATAAGCAGTTTATGATCATTTTCTACAAAATAAGATATACGGTATTAATAGTTATGTACAACGTAGTCTTTTTTTATAGTTAGTGTCTAATCTTATCCTAATAAAATTAAATACATTTAAAAATCAGTAAAGTTATGGCGCCCATAATTCGCGCCTGTTTGAAATTTTCAATCATTTATTTATCTCATATATTCTCTTAACTGACCCCAATTTTATCTCAACACCTCCACACATCCATACCTTCCTATTAGCTTTTGCAACCGTCCTTTGCCATCATGAAAAAGGTTGTTCGAAAATTTGTAGTTGTCATTGTTATTGTCACTTTGATACTTCAAGTACTTAATTATACGTGTTTGCCTTTACAAGTTTGAGGCACATTAGTCACAAGCATCCCAATCCAACTCTTATTATGATATTAATTTTGCTTTTCTAATATCATATACACTCATAGTGGCTTTAAAAATTACAAGGAGGAGTGACGTTTCAACTTTCAAATAAATGAATTACTCAGTGTAAAGTTTTTAAAAAAAAATTAACTGCACAATTTGATACATTTACAATTGTTTTGATTGATATTGGCAAGAATAATTGCGTTGGTTTCTTTTAGCAGGTTAATCTTTGTGATACTCCTTTGCTTGCTCTTTAATGGATTTCGACAATGATATGCTCATCGGATTCATTTTTGTCTGGATGTTCGAGCAGGCTACATGACAACTTCCGGTTTAAGCATGATTATTATTATTAATTTGATGAATTCATTTCTTAGCGCAATTTCCCTCTAATTTCGTTTTCAAATTTCTGCATATTCTTACCCATTCTCATATTTTTTGGTCATCTACAAATCCCTTCTTTTTGTAGTTGTGGATTCAATGTAAAGAGTAAAGACTACACAAAGAAGAGACACGCATCATGTTTGAGAACCACACAATGACAGCTTTGGTAGATTCACAGCTTCGGATTTACCTCGTCCCTACCTTTATTTGTAAAACATAAAAAAAAAAAAAAAAAAAAAAAAAAAAAAAAAAAAAAAAAAAATTGCGATTGTATGAGAATTTCAAGTGTTATTATAGCTATATAATTTTTGTGCTTTATGTTTGACAAAGACAAATTTTGGATGAACCATTATGTAGATTGTATTTGATCCACGTAATGATTTAATGTAGTTTCATTTTGACATTAGTTTGTAGTTGGATGTGTATACCAATCTCTTTTTATGGATTATACAAAATTCGCAATAATGGTTAGTTTTTAGGGATTTATCCATAGTAATGTGTAAACATTCATTCATTCAACTACCATTTGCCCATGAACAATTACATGTTAAAAGACACAGGTGTATCAATCTATGGTACCCAAGTATCAATCTATGGTACCCAAGTGTCAAGTGTCATATTAAGTTATGTTTTAATAATACATTTGCGAATAAGCGTTCTAAATAATTAATGTTTTATGACTTATGTATCAAGTGTCCTATTATGGTGTATTGTAATAAAACCATAATGAATATGCATCCTTTAAGGGTCCTATTAAGTTTTGTTATAATAAAACTTTTGCAAATAATCGTTTTAAAAAAATGATGTTATATGACTCAAAAATGAAATGTCCTATTATGGTGTACAATAATAAAACCATTGTACATAAGCGTCCTATAAAGGTTAACGTTATAATACCCACGTGTCAAAGGTCCTATTAAATTTTGCTATAATAAAACTTTTTGTGAATAAGCGTTTTAACTAACTGATGTCTTATGACTCAAAACTCAAGTGTCCTATTATGTCTTATTAGGTTATGTCATAATAGGACATCTAGTGATCAAGTGTCGTATTACACTATCACATAATGGGACACCAACAACTAAATGTCTTATAAAGTAATTTATTAGGATCCATATTTTAAGCGTCCTATTAAGGTTATGTCATAATAGGACATCTAGTGATCAAGTGTCGTATTACACTATCACATAATGGGACACCAACAACTAAATGTCTTATAAAGTAATTTATTAGGATCCATATTTTAAGCGTCCTATTAAGGTATATGATAATAGGACATCTAGTGATCAAGTGTCGTATTACACTATCACATAATGGGACACCAACAACTAAATGTCTTATAAAGTAATTTATTAGGATCCATATTTTAAGCGTCCTATTAAGGTATATGATAATACGACCCCAAATCATCGACCATCCTATTATATAACTTTTTAGGACATTGCCTAAGTAGCAAATATTTAAAAAGGACCCTAAATGCTCATATGTCCTATTAAACAGTTTTTTAGGACTCCATTATCATAGCGTCCCACACAAAGGGTCCTAAAAAGCCACTTTTGTTGTAGTGGAGGTCCTAGGTTAATATCTTATATATCTAGAATATGTATGTTTTGATAAGATTCAAGGTTGTAAACCCTAGTCATATTCAGATCACTCGTATTATTTGCTTAATAATATTAAATCATTTTGGTTATACTATTCCATTGTTTACTGTTTCATTGTTCAACACTTTGTTAATATTCTTCTAAACATTAAAGAGTAGATTCTGCATACTCTTTGGTGTTCAATAAAGTTTCTAACAAGCTCAAGCAAGATCCGTGTTTAAGGACTCACAAGTGGTATCAGAGCTTTGGTTCTGAAACTTTGATCTAGAAGAAACATACCAGAAGAATTCTCTATTTTCACTGAAGCAATGGATCTCGAAACTACTCAGACAACTACCACTGCTAAACTGCCTATTCTAAAGCAGGGTGACTATGAGATGTGGAGGCTCAGAATTGAGCAATACTTTCAGGTGCAGGATTATGCTCTATGGGACATCATAGAGAATGGCAATTCGTTCAAACCCACAGTCAAACCATCAACAAGTGAAGGCGGTGCTCAAACTGTATCAGGTCCTGTTACTGCAGAAGAGAAGCTTCAGAAGAAGAATGATCACAAGGCTAGAAGTATGTTGCTGATGGCTATACCTAATGAACAACTATTAACTTTTAGCAAGTACAAGGATGCAAAGACTCTGTTTCAAGCCATAACAACAAGGTTTGGTGGTAATGAAGCCACCAAGAAGACACAGAAGACTTTGCTGAAGCATAATTATGAGAACTTTAGTGCTACAAGCACTGAGTCTCTTGATCACATGTTCAACAGGCTTCAGAAGATAGTAAGCCAACTAGCTATCTTGGGTGTAGAGATTCCACAAGAGGATCTTAATATGAAGTTCTTAAGAAGTCTGTCCGCTGAATGGAATACTCATGTAGTTGTCTGGAGAAATAAGCTAGATATTGATACAATGAGTTTTGATGATCTGTACACCAATCTTAAGATTGTTGAATAGGAGGTGAGAAAGACTGGAGGCTCAAGTTCTAGCTCTAGGAACATGGCATTTGTGACATCTCCCAGCAATAGCCGTCCAGAAGAGGTTTCAGGAGTTAGTACTGCTAACCATAAAGTTAGTACTGCTAGTTTACAAACTAGTACAACTAGCTTAGGTGATGAAACTGTCTATGCATTCTTGGCTAGTCAAGCACGTGGGTCTCAGCTTTATCATGAAGACCTAGTTAAAATTCATGAAGATGATCTGGAGGAGATGGATTTGAAGTGTCAAATTGCTTTGCTAAGTATGAGGGCTAAGAGGTATTATCAGAAGCCAGGAAAGAAGATCACTATCAGTCCAGGTGATGTTGCTGGGTATGACAAATCAAAAGTGGAGTGTTACAAATGTCATAAGTTTGGACACTTTGCTAGGGAATGCAGAGGGCTAAGGAACCAGGACAACAGGGGTAGGAATCAAGATAGCAAAGGTTCTAGAAATCAAGAAAGCACCAGGAAGAGTAAGGAAGAGCCTTCTTTAAAGGCAATGGTGGCCATTGATGGACTTGTGAGAGGATCTAAACACACTTGACTTGTGTTGAGGATACTTTGAGTATATATCAACTAGTATGCGGAATCTACTAATTGATACATAGAAGATTTGTTAATGTAACAGTAACGGATAGTTTTATATGAACAATGAATAACACCAAACGCTTCAATATTATTAGATATAATACGAGTGATCTTGCTTATCACTAGGGTTTACAAAACCTTGAAGCTTAACAAAACATATATCTAAACATCTAACCTAGGACCTTCTTTTGTAACACAAGGAGTCCTTTACAAGATAAGTATTGATATTCTAAACATGCAGAATATCCGTATAATTCTAACTATATAAGATATACATGAAATCTATTCTATACTTATCCTTCTACACATCATCATGAGCAGTACTAATCTTCAGTCTTCAAGCAGTCCAGTAGTACCATCTTCTATACTAGCAGTACTAACTCAGTAGTTAGTACTGTTAGTTATATCTTCAACAGTCTTCATCTTACACTAGCAGTACTAACTCATTATTACTGTTAGTGTTAATCTTCAGCAATACTAATACAATACCAATACCTTGAACATTTAATTCCTAACAATCTAAGATTGCCAAGCTAGATCAAGATCCCAATGTTTCATTGGTTCAAGAAGGTACTGATACTCAAGGGAGGCCAGATGAACACATGGAAGAAGCTCAAGAAGGTTCTTAAGAAGGTACTGCTGGTGCAGAACTTAGTACTGCTGGTGCACGACTTAGTATTGCTGGGTGTAGTTTACATGAGAAGAAGAAGGATTGACAAAGGAAAAGCTATAGTGAGTGAAGCTGAGCCATCCAAGAAGATCAACAAGAAGTCTCAAGCACAAATTGAGTTTGATCATGAGGTTGCTCAAAGACTTCAAGCTGAAGAACATGCAAGAGTAGCTGAAGAAGAGAGAATTGCAAGGTTTTTAGTTGAACAAAAACTCTTTAGTGAAGAAGAAGAAAGAACTACTCAAGAACAGGCTGATAGGGAATTAGCTTCAAAGATGCAAGAAGAAGAAAGATCACAGTTTACAACTGAAGAACAAGAGAGTGCCATAAAAGATCTACTGGAAGAGATAAGAAAGCATCAAAGTAAGAAGTCAGCTGCAAAGAAGAAACCTCCTACAAAAGCTCAACAGATGAGGTACATGAAAGACTATATGAAACATCAAGACTATTGGACTGAAAAACAATTAAAAGGCAGGTCTTATGAAGAAATAGAGAAATTGTACTGCATAGCATATAGGAAAATTCATATTTTCTTAAGAGGATTCACAGAAACTGTTGAGACAAGCAGAGTTGATAAGAGAACAGGTGAGCAGTTAGAGTCAGATGATTCAAAGAAGCAAAAGACTGAAGAAGAAAAAGAAGGTCAAGTAGTTGAGGAAGAAGAAACAGCAGAGGAATTGCCTGATGAAAGGATTCAGAGTATGATGGTCATAATCCCAGAAGCTATGAATGTTGATCCACTTCAAGCAAAACATCCCATCATTCACTGGGAAGTTTACTCAGATGGGTTTATCAAGGGCTGGAAGATTATCAGGGTAGGAGGACACTCAGAAGTCTACAAGTATTTTGAAGATATGATGAAGGCTTTTGATAGAGAAGACTTGGACAAGCTATGGATTCTGGTTCAAGAAAGGTTCAGATCTACATATCCTATAGAAGACAAAGACAAGGAGCTGTGGGTGGAATTGAAGAGGTTGTATGAACCTGATCCAACAGATTCTCTATGGACATTTCAAGCCCATGACCTTGCTACTACTTGGAGATTGTATAATACTTGTGGTGTTCACCAGGTATCTACAAAGGATGGAGTGGATGTCTACATGCTGATAAAGAAAGATTATCCATTGAGAGCAGGTATCTTATTTGTTATGTTAGCTGCTAAGCTAAGAGTTAATGAAGACTCAGAAATGGCAAGAGAATTAGTAAGGAAAATATATCAGCAAGCAGAAGCAATGAAGACTACAAGACTAAGACTAAGAAGATAGTGTTTGGAAGAATCCTCACACGGTACTGATTTAATTCAGAAACTTGATGATTTAGGGTAAATCACAAGTTTAGGGGAGGATTGTTAGGAATTAAATGTTCAAGGTATTGGTTTTGTATTAGTACTGCTGAAGATTAACACTAGCAGTAATAACTCATTAGTACTGTTAGTTATATCTTCAACAGTCTTCATCTTACACTAGCAGTACTAACTCATTAGCACTGTTAGTGTTAATCTTCAGCAATACTAATACAAAACCAATACCTTGAACATTTAATTCCTAACAATCCTCCCCTAAACTTGTGATTTACCCTAAATCATCAAGTTTCTGAATTAAATCAGTACCGTGTGAGGATTCTTCCAAACACTATCTTCTTAGTCTTAGTATTGGAGTCTTCATTGCTTCTGCTTGCTGATATATTTTCCTTACTAATTCTCTTGCCATTTTTGAGTCTTCGTGTAACACCCCCAATTTCGTGATACGCAGCGGAATTCAAGCTGGGTGTTACTCGACAGTACAACAAATATAGTAATAGAAAATGATCTCTATTTGAGTTGTTTTGAAAGATTTATCATTCGAATATCAGAGTTTACAAAATGAGGTCCCAGTGGTTTCAAGGTTTACAAAATAAGTTTCGAATGATAATAAAATTTATAGCCCTTTTTGTTGGGTTTAAAAGATACTGCTGCTACTTTGAAGATTCTGCTGCTAAGTATGTTATTCTGCAGCTCATGGTTTTAATGGAAATATACCAAGTATGATTCTGCTGCTAGGTATAATCATTCTACTGCTAGTATATTTATTCTGCTGCTGATGATGTCTGACGAGTAGTGAAATAAGCTAAGTATCAAACTGCTGCTAGCCTAAGATGATTCTGGTGCTAGAGTTTTGATTCTGTTGCTTATTAGATATGTATAGTTTGTTTATGGTAAAGATACGAATAGATATTATTCTTGTATAGAAAGTTTTTGTAACGGACTAGGACTCCTTAAGTGTATAAAAGGAGGATCTAGGGTTAGGGTTAGAATACGATTGTTTAGCGTACGTATCTTTTGTAATTCGATCAATTCAAGGTTATCTTGTAACCCTGTTGCTTTTGAGCAGCCGTATTAATATATTGAAGTGTTGTTTGAGAATTCTTATGTGTTTGATTATTAATTCTTCTTAAGATTAATTACTAGTTTCCGCATAGTAATTAATAGATCATTCAAGAGCAGTTTCTATACCTATTGCTTTAGGTTTATATCTAAAGTAATTAACAAGATCGTTAAGCTCATCCGGGATCAACAAGTGGTATCAGAGCTTGCGATCTAGAAACTGATACCGAGAAGAATTTTGAAATGCTCAGATCTGTTTATCATCAAAAGCAATGGAGTCTGAATCTCATCATATGGTTACTGCGTCCAAGGTTCCAATGCTCAAGGTTGGAGAATATGAACTCTGGAAGATGAGGATGGAGCAGTACATGAAGATGTGTGACTACACAATGTGGGAGATCATACAAACTGGAGATACTCTGCCTAAGACTGGTGCTGATGGGTCTGTATTGCCCATCAAAACCAATGATGAAAAGGCTCAGAGGAAACTGGAGATTAGAACTCACACTATTCTTTTAATGCGGATACCTAATGAGTACCAATTGAGCTTCAACAACACCAAGTCTGCCAAGGAGTTGATGGCAGCAATTGAACTCAGGTTTGGTGGGAATGAAGCCACCAAAAAGTCAAGAAAGAATTTGCTAAAGCATGAATTTGAAACTTTCACTGCTTCAAGCAATGAAAGTATTGATGGTACTTATGACAGACTGCAAAAGTTAGTGAGTCAGTTGGCGCTTCTGAGTGTCAATATTGCACAGGAAGATATTAATCTGAAGTTTCTAAGAAGTCTTGCACCAGAATGGAATACTCACACAGTTGTCTGGAGGAACAAGTCTGACTTTGAAACCATGAATTTGGATGATTTGTACAACAACTTGAAGGTCTATGAAACTGAAGTCAAGGGTTCAACCAGTTCTTCAAGTTCAAACAACCTTGCTTTATGTCTTCTAATAAGAAGGCTTCTGGGAATATTCAAGAAACTCATTCTGCTGTCGGTCATACTAGTTCTACTGCTAGTTCACAAGGTTCTGCTGTTAGTTCTACAAATAGTGACACCATTAGTGATGCTGCTATTTGTGCCTACTTAGCTGAACTCACTACAAGTACTCAAGTAATGAGTCAGGATCTAGATCAAGTTGATCCTGATGATTTAGAAGAGATGGATTTGCATTGGCAATTTGCAATGTTGACTATGAGGGCAAGAAGATTCTTGAAGAGAACTGGAAGAGAGCTCAAGTTTAGAAGGTAGAACAATGTGGGGTTTGACAAATCAAAGTTTGAATGTTATAACTGCCATAGAAAGGGACACTTTGCAAGGGAGTGCAGAGCACCAAAGCAGATCAAGGAAAATCCAAGGCAGATTCCAATAGAAGAAGCTAAACCTACTACTGCTATGGTCTCATGTGATGGCTTGGGAGATTTTGACTGGAGTGACCAAGCTGAGGATGGTCCCAACTATGCACTGGTAGCTGATGAAGAACCCAAAGAACAACACTTTGCTCTTATGGGTTACTCCTCCTCTGGATCAGACTCTGAGGTATCAAATGAATCTTCATGTTCATTTAAATCTTGTTCAGATACTATAGAGGAACTGAAATCTAGGTATGATGATTTAAGAGTTGAATTTGATAAACTCAAACTTGATAACTTAGGATATCAACATGGTTTAAAATCTTTAGAAAACAAGGTTGAGTTTCTTAAGCAAATTGAGGGAGAATATGCTGATAAAATTCATACTCTTGAAACTGAGCTAATTAAGAAAGAATGTGAAATTAACATGCTTAATAAAAGAGTGGAAGAAGCTAAATTAGCTAGAGACTCAGCTTTAAATGAAAAAGAAAAACATGTTGTTAGGATAGATAAACAACAATATGCATCTGTTCTAGCAAATAAAGCAGTTGAATCTCAGATGATTAAAAGAGGATGTAGCCTAGGATACAATGAAGTGGCTACCCCACTTAAAAGTGCTTTTGCACCAACTAGGAAAGAATTGTCTTTTATATCTGAGTTAGCTGCACAATCTGTAGGTGAAACAAGCCACGTAAACAATGAAACATATGATAAGACTAGTACACCTAAGATTGATGAAAAATTGTCTGATGCACCAATCATTGAAGATTGGGAATCAGATATTGATGATGAGCATGTAGAAACAACATCTAAGGCTAAAAGGTTAGAGGATGTTAAACCAATTGAACCTAAAGTCAAACATACTGAGTTTGTTAAACCTGTGCTAGGAAGTAGAATCTCTAGGAAAGTGGCTGAGTATGATGATAAACCTAGAGATTATCCTAGGAAGACTTGTGACTTGCCCAGTGGAAACCAGAGAAACTGTAACCACCCGTAATTTTCTAGACTGATTTTTAAATAATAAACTATATTTATTATTTCCTAAGTTTCACTTTCGGACTTTTCCGAACTTATTTGAATCGAATACGAGAAGTTATCTCGCGAAACGTAAAAACCGCACACAACGCGTACCGGCACAACCGTAAATATGGTTTAAGTCAAATAAATATATTTCTGAGTAAATAATAATATTTTATTATTATTTTTATTAAAAAACTCGTAAAACTTTATTTAACACGTTTACGTCAAAAAAAAGGCCAAACCGTAGCACCACGACTACATTTAAGCTCAAACGGTACACATTATACACTAAATGAAATTCAATTTTTTTTTTCTCTCTTGTTTCTTGTCCTACGCAGAAAATTCAAACAAGAGAACAAATGGTTTTTGTTTCATCTGAAGCTATATGACAAACACCTTATCTCATTTGTTTTTATATACTAAAACATTACACACATTAAGACACACACTCATTTTACTAGCAAAACACTTCCATCTTTCTTTTCTCCTCTCAAAACCCACGATCCAACATAAATTTGAAGATCTACAAAATTTCTTTGGAGTTAAATCAAAATGGGTTGTACTTTCAAGCTCTTGCGTTGATTTGGAACATATTGTGGGAAATTTTGTTAGCATTTGGGTGTTTTTAAGTTCTCCTACTCGACATACATATACATATTTTGTAAGGTTCTTCAAAAACTTTCATTCTTTGTACTCTCATATATTATTATGCATGAAACTTGATAATATGTGTTTAGAATGATAGAAAACAAGAAAACTTGAAGAAAAAAAAAAAAAACTACTTGTTGTTTGTGGACTCCATAACTCTCGACATCCACATAAACATGTTCAAAAATTTTATTGTCTTGCTTGTGTAGTGCTTTTAGTCTTTAAAATATGTTAAAAAGAATGTACAAAATCAAACTAAGGCATAATTCTTGATTATCTGGTCACTTGGTTACTAATCGACTAAAACTTATGCTATTCGAAAAGATATGTTCATTTTCGACATAAATAAAACTAAAGAGACACAAGGTTTTGAACAAATTAAAGTTTTGGCTCATGTTTGCAAAGTGCTTATTTTTGGTTTAATAGTTATTTTAGCCTATTGGTATCATTTTGAGTTTATTCGACTAGCTAAGAGACTCGGCTTATTTTATTTTGTATCGAACTATGTTGGGCCGAGGGTAGCCTAACATGGGTCTCGAAATTGCTTATTTTGATATAACTAAATTTCGGCTTATTTAGTTGTTTACACATTTTTTTCCAACTTATTATAATTCAATTTAAAGTAATAAGACGCGACGTGACCGGTTTATATTGTTTTGGACTTGTTTTGGTATTTTGGGCTCTAGTCGACTTTTAATGGACTCCTAGGCCCAAATATGTTTTCATTGACTTTATTTGACTATTTGACTTTTTTTTTATGACTTAACGTTAAATTTGAATCGAGCCATGTGAATTTTATATCAAAACTAGAATAACTATAAAATTGTGACGAAAAGTATATCTTAAAGTGCAAAAAGAAGTTGATAAAAACCCTCATGATGAGAAGATCAAAAAGCAGAGTTGTGCAATTTTACAAGAGTATTGTGAGGCTGTCAAAGATGAGGAAAGCCTCCTGTTACAAAAAGCTAAGATTGATTGGTTAAAAGAAGGGGATAGAAACACTACTTTTTTTCATAAAATAATCAAAGGGAGACAGCATAAAAGCAGAATAATGCAAGTGTGTGATGAAGATGGTAAAAGATATGAAAATGATCAAGTTGCAGGGCAATTCCTATGTCATTTTGAGAAATTTTTGGGTACTCAGGATAATATTCCAAGGCTTCCAGATGGTTTTGTTGAGTTTAATAGCAAGTTAACACAAGATGAAGCTGAAAAGATGATCAGACCTGTTTTGGATAAAGAAATCAGAGATGCCATGTTTGATATTGAAGATTCTAAAGCTCCAGGGCCAGATGGTTTTACTTCAAGATTTTTTAAAGCTGCTTGGAATATTGTGGGAAAGGAGGTATGTCTAGCTGTGCAGGAATTTTTTAATACAGGGAAACTCTTAGGTGAATTAAATGCTACCTTAATCTCACTTGTGCCTAAGATTAATACCCCTAATAAGGTTTCAGATTTTAGGCCCATTGCCTGTTGTAATGTGCTATATAAATGTATTAGCAAGATTATGACTACAAGGGTCAAAGAGGGATTAGGGAAACTGGTTAATGAGAATCAAAGTGCCTTTATTTCTGGTAGGCAAATCACTGATAACATACTATTAGCACAAGAGATTCTTAGAGGGTATAATAGGAAACAAAATGTTAAAAAGTGTGCACTTAAGATTGATTTGCAAAAGGCTTATGATGCCTTAGATTGGCAGTTCTTAAAAAACATCTTGGAGAAGTTTGGGTTTCATAGTAAAATGGTTGGATGGATCATGACTTGTGTGACCACTACTAAGTTTTCTATTAATGTCAATGGAGATAGAATAGGATATTTTAGTGGTGGTAGGGGATTAAGACACGGAGACCCAATATCCCCTTATCTTTTCACATTGGCTATGGAAGTGTTTAACCTAATCCTGAGGAAAAACATTGATAATGCTGAATACTTCAAGTATCACCAGGGATGTAAGAGTTTGAAAATAACACATTTAGGGTTTGCAGATGATTTGATAGTTTTTAGCCATGGGGATTGTAGATCAATAAGTGTGATTAAGAAAACACTTGAAGAGTTTAGCCTTTACTCTGGGCTGAAAGTAAATATGCAGAAAAGTACCATCTTCTTTAGTGGATTAGCTGTTCCAGAGCAGAATGCTATCATCCAAATTCTACCTTTCACCATTGGTAAACTCCCAGTCAGGTATTTAGGGGTACCTCTTGTTACAAAACATCTTAGTGCTACTGATTGCAAACCTTGAATTGATAAAGTCAAAGTCAGAGTCAATGATTGGAGAAACAAATCACTGTCCTATACTGGTAGGCTCCAATTAATTGCATCTATCCTTGCATCAATGCAAGTGTATTGGGCATCTATATTCATCCTTCCAAAGACAGTTATTGATGAGATTAATAGAGCTTTAAAAGGTTTTTTGTGGTGTCAAGGAGAATTAACTAAAGGCAAAGCAAAAGTCTCATGGGAAGAAATTTGTAAACCAAAAGATCAGGGAGGTCTGGGTCTCAAGAATATAAAAACATGGAATGAGGTCCTTATTATGAAACATCTATGGAATGTGGCTGCTAAAAAGGATACTCTTTGGGTTAAATGGATTAGTGTAGAAAAATTGAAAGGAAGGAGTGTTTGGGAGGTACCAGTTGATAATAACTCAAGTTGTGGGTGGAAGAATATTTTAAGGCTCAGAAATAAAATGAGGAATCATGTGTTTTTTAAATTGGGTGATGGAAAGTGTGCATCAGCATGGTATGATAAGTGGAGCATAGAGGGTCCTCTGTGTGAACTTATTTCAGCAAGAGACATATATGATGCAAGGTTTAACAACTCTTGTAATGTGGCTAGTTTGATATCTCAAGGTGGCTGGGGTTGGCCTACTGAATGGTATAATAAGTTTTCATCTCTAAGAAATATACAAGTTCCTGCTCTGAGTGATGATTGTTGTGATGAAGCAGTTTGGTTGACAAGAAATGGGCAGAGTACTAAGTATAAGACTAAAACTGTGTGGCAAGATATGATCAGCAATGGTCCCAAGGTGGTATGGAGTTCCATGATTTGGTTCCCTCAAAGTATTCCTAGGCACACATTTGTTCTTTGGATGGCTGTGCAGGAAAGGCTAATGACTCAAGATAAAGTTGCAAAATGGAAGCCAGATGAGAATATGGAATGCACACTTTGTAAGCAGTGTATGGATTCACATGAACATTTGTTCTTTCAGTGTAATTACTCAAAATTTGTTTGGGAAGATATGCAGAAAATGTTAGATAAAAAGTTCTCTTGTAATTGGAAGACTGTAATTGAAGAAGTATCTTTGTTGGCTGCTAATAAGAATATATGGAGTATCTTAAGGAGGCTAGTGATTGGTGCAGTTTTCTATTATGTATGGCAAGAAAGGAATAACATAATGTACAATAAGGGTAGTAGAGATTCTGATAGCCTTGTGCAGTGTATAATGGATACCATTAAGCTGAGAATGATGAACTTCATAGTTAAAGAATCTAAAGCAGTGGCTGAAGTTGAGGCAAAATGGAGTATCACTTTGAGAAGATGCAGCCAAAGAAGTACTTAAGAAGAGGATCGTATAAGAGTAGTATTCATATATGTATAATGTTTTGTATAGATATAGTATAAAAGTAGAGAATGCTTGATCAAAGTTAGCTTATTTGCGGGATCCTAGTCTTAGAATGTAATGGGGTTTGTCCATTTACATTGGAAAGGATCTTTTGTACTCTTTTTGTGAAGTAAATAAAATTTCTCCTTTTCACAAAAAAAACATTTTTAGTTAAGTAAAACTAGTTTACAAACTATTAGAAGTGAACTGGAATATTTTGCAACACTTGGTAAAAATGAGAAAACTTGTATTTACAAACGGGTCATGCCCTACTTTTCTAAAAATCCCAACACTTAAGTCTATTTTCATGAAACCAACTAAATGACCAAAGACATTATTTTTATTTTTCATTATTTAAATATTAATTTAGCAATTAATATTTTCTAAACACTTAGCATTTATAAATAAATATTTACCCATTTAGAATATAATAATAACCCACTAACTCTCTTTTATTATTTTTATAAATATAATATATAATATATTATATTACCCCACTAACTACAAATTTATTTAATTACAAATACTATAAATTAGTGCAAAATTTAACTAATTAATTTCATCTTATATACATATATATTTCATAACTAGATATATATGTATACACTACTTGTCTGATTTTCGACGACGACTTTTATTCACGGACTGTTTCCGCCTTACAGTATTATACTAAGACACTTTCACCGGAGCCAATACTTACAAACAAATGTCAACTTTCACATGTGGAAACCGTAGAGGGGGGGGGGGTGAATACGTTTCCATTAAAAACTTAAAATCTTTTTGTATCAAACACCCGATCAAGTGTGACGTAATATGAGAAGTGTCAACTATGATCATATATCATCTAGGGATGAATAAGTTAAACTACAACACAAGCACAATCAACCATGACACATACATAACATAAGCAACTAGCCACACAAGCATAAACACAATGCAAAAATAAGCATAAAGAGATAAAGAATAAAATGAAAGTAAAGAGATAAGTAAGAAGGCGCAAACTGGACACGGTGATTTATAGTGGTTCGGTCATGAAGCTCCTCTTCGCCCTACTCCACTCCCCGAGTACCCAACTCGAGAGTTACTTCACTAATCAACAAACTCCCTTTAGGCGGAGAAAACCGTACACGTCGCTTAACTTATTTTCTGACACTAAGCTAGATGTCGAGTGCTAATCTTAGCTAGCACCAATCTACCACGATCTACCAGATCTACACCATACACGTTGCTTATCCTATTTTCGACACTAAGCTAGATGTCGAGTGCTAATCTTAGCTAGCACCAATCTACCACGATCTACCCGATCTACACCATACACGTTGCTTATCCTATTTCCGACACTAAGCTAGATGTCGAGTGCTAATCTTAGCTAGCACCAATCTACCACGATCTACCCGATCTACCCTTGATCCACTTGATCAATCACACAAGCTCAATGGCTTCAAGAGATTTTCACTATCTCTTAAGATCACAATGATCTTGACTCTCTCTCTCTCACAAAAGAAAAATGATCTTGATGTATGCTATGATACAATCAAGAATGTAACAAATGTTACAAGACCTAACACCTCCAACACTTTGTATCTACTTGGATACTTTGTGTTCTTCTCTTGCTAATCAAGAGGAATGACAACACTTTGTATCTAGGATACTTTGTGTTCTTCTCTTGCTAATCAAGAGGGATGACAACACTTTGTATCTAGGATACTTTGTGTTCTCTTACTAATCAAGAGGAATGAAGAGGATCACTTGAGTGGATGATTGGATCACTCTTAAACAACCTAAGACTCTCCAAATGATCAAAGAAAGTATTCTAGGTGAAGAGGGATTAAACCAGAAAGAAGTGACTGGAAAAATCAAGTTGGAATGTGTAAAATGGTCCACTATTTATAGGCAAAGAAAAATCTAGCCGTTTCGTACGGACGGCTCCACTAATTGTGCCACGGCTCCACTAAATTTAGTGGAACCTTGGAGCCGTCGGTGTCGAAAACGCTCCAGACGCTCCAAATTTTGTCTTTTAGTGGTGAAGGTTTATTTGGGGAAGTTTGGAGCTATTTTGGGGGGAAAAATGGCTGTTACTAATTCAAAATAATTTGAAATGATTTTCCCAAATAAAACATTTCTTTCTAATTCAAAAATAATTTGTAAAATGTATTTTTGAAAAATGTTTTGTCACATTTATAAAAATGTGAAGTTTAGAAAAAATATAATCCTTTGATCATTTGTCAAGTAGTAGATTTGTTTGTCCATACCTTGAGTGATTTACGTCGGGATGCAAATCTACGACTTTGTTGAAGCATACTTGAGACGTCGAGAGGTGTTGATGTAAGTATGCATTGATGATTTGTGTTTACAAGTAACTTGTACATTTTACGTTATGTATTACAAGTTACATGTTTGTCATTATTAAAACCGAAGAAACCGTTTAGTTTAAATATCGTAATATTTGCACTAACAATCTCCCCCTTTTTGATGATGACAAATATGTAAACCGTAACACATAGTAAAATGTAAAAGTTACCTGTTTACACTTCCTTCTCCTCCTTTTGTCGAATCAAAAAGGTAGTAGTCTCGAGCGCTCCCTTGAATTCATTCTCTACTCCCCCTTATTGAACTATATACCTTTCTCCCCAGAAAGGCGAGTTTGTATCATCCCAGTGAAGTCTTCTATCACCACTTGTGAAGACGACTTCATGCTATGTATTCAAATACTCCCGAGCTCCCCCTAGCTCAATGCTCCCCTATGGTGACTTAATCCCCTTGTTTATTTACCTTAGTATCTAGCGGATCCATGGATCAAATTTATACGAAGACTTTTCCTACATCAAGGGTTAGCTTCGTGCAACATAATATATAACAGTATAGGAGCATATAGGGATAGAATACACATAGCAAGACATGCAAGGGTTAAACTATGTTAACACGTAGGTGTTACAACCCGACCAACAACCTAAGGTGTAATTGTTCAATTAATCACACTAATCAAGAACGAGATTCGTTCGTTGACTGACACACTAAATGACTTCTTCCAAGTTGTCATTGGGAAGGAAAGTTCTAACAAACCTTTTGAACAACATAGTCATCTACCTAAGATGATTGGTGTTAAGGATGGTTTTGTTGATGATTACTATTATGGCAAGTCATGCCATAAAGTAGACTCGATAGAGGTTATACCTAAATGATTCCATAAGGTGGGAGAGTGTTGGTTGTGGTGACAACAAGGACAACTTGGGTTATGTGGTTGTAGGGGATAAATAATGGGATGACCCATTAGTGGTTGTGGTGATGGTGATGGTGATAGTGATAAGGATGATGTGTTAGTGCCAAGTTCAAAAGGTGATGTAGGTGACAAGGTTAGTGTGAGAGCTAAAGGTTGTGGTGATGGTGATGGTGATAAGGATGATGTGATGTGGTTGGAGATGTTGGTTTTGCCCTATGAGGAAAGGTGGGAAAGGATGGTTTAGGTTAATATATCGTTTGCACTGACAATGAGATGCATGATATATTTCAAAAGGGAAAAAGAAAAAGGTGCATGTGATCCTAACAGGATTGTTGGTGGATATCTCTAACGGGGTTAAGGTAATGAAGTTCTAGGTTTCTAGGTTGGATGATCCTAGTTGTGTGTTAGAGATAATTTGGTGCATGAAGGGTTTCGTGTGTTTGTGAGGATTGAAGGTTGTTGAGCTAACTGTCACTTATCCAAAGTGAGGAGTAGCTGTAAGGTTTGAGTGTAATGAGTTGAAGGTTATAAGGTTTGAGTGTGATGATCTATGGGTTGAAGGTACTTAGACTAACTATCACTGTCAAGAGTGAAGTGTCGCTAAAAGGTTTGAGTGTGATGATGAAAGATGTTAATGTGAGGTTTGAAGATGAGATGCAAGATAAGCTTGCAGTAGTGAGGCCTTATATAGGCAAGGGTTGTGGGATTCAAACTAAAGTTGGTGATGGTGTCCTATGGTGTAGTGAGGAAATCTTAGGGTGTGTGTGAGTTTGCAAAATTTTGCAGGTTTAAGGTTAGGGATGCAGGGATCAGGAGGGAACAGTGAAAATTCGTCAAACATAGGCACGGTACCACTAAATACCACACGGTACCGTTAAATTTAACGGTACCGTGGCCTATTTAACGGTACCGTGACCTGGAAGTCACGAATTTTCCTGTGCAGCCTAGTTCTGGGCAGCTAAAGGGAAGTTTCCTAGGGAATAAGAACCACATTAATGTGTTCTTGAGAGTGTTTGGTGAAAGGCTATATGAGTGTGTTTTTGCTCCCCCTTAATCTATGACCATCCGGACAAGATGTAAAAGATAAAGAGGAAAACAAACGTTGACGAAAGCGATGAGCTTAGTAACGTCATGACAAGTGGTGGATAGCATACGATAAACTTCACCTTTGAAGTCACATAGCTCTTCTCAATCATTTTGAATATTCGTAGAATATTTATATGATGAGGCATGTGATTACTTGGAGATATCCTAAGGGTTAAGAAGATAAAATCTTCAGGGTTGTGAGGTAGGTGATAAGGTTATAGGGTTATCTATGTTGATGAAGGAGGGTTATCTCAACGTATCCTAATGGTTCTTCATTTGAAGTGAGTGGAAGATGAGTGGGATGCGGAAGCATTGGTAGTGTTTAGTACCATGCGGAAATGTGAGGGAAACGGCTAAGGAATCAGATGATAGATACAATCTATTTTGATAGGAGACGGTTTTGGGTTCAAGACTACATCGAGTGGGTTTTGATGGTGTTGGTGAGAATTGAAAGAAAGATTTTTGACAAAGAAATTTCACATAAGTTGTGATTTTTCTGGACTTTAGATTAAAAGAATTTATACCAAATAAATTCTTTTATGAATGAATCCAACGGGATTCGATGAACGTTGATCGAGAACGAGAGATGACATTTAATTGCATTACGCAAATTAAATACACTTTAAATATTTCGGATGAAATATTTAAGTAGTCATCGGAGTTTAAGATGATTTTTCGAATAAATCTCGCTGATTTAGTGAGACTTTTCGACACGAGGCGAGAATTTATACCTAATAAATTCTTCGAACGGTACTAGACAAGAAGAAATGACTTTTATATTTCCAAGGAAATACATAGGTAGTCATTAGAGCGATGTGAAGGATGACTTAATATTTCCAGTGAAATATTTAAATAGTCATAAGATTTATGGAATATGTTCCATCATTCCTAGACCTAGACGGAGATGGTTAAGGGATTCTCGGTTGAGAGGTTTGGTTGATTTACGGATTTCGATGTGCTTCGCACACGAGTGTTTCATGGGGTTTTGAAAGATGTAAAGCTAGGCCTATGGTGCTGATTTGCAGCAGGGTTTGGGATCTTAAGACGTGTATATTCACACGAGGATGAAAGGAACTATTAATTACTTATATAGTAACTCGTGAGTTCTTTGGATGAGCGTTTTAACATATGTTGTTAAAAGGCTTGAGTATGATGTTTCGGATATGACATTTAACAATTGCGATCGCAAGTTAAACTTACTTGAATATTTCGGATGAAATATTTAAGTTGTCAACCCTACTCCGAGTTCTACTAGGTTTGTTCCTAACCTTCCCATGACAAAAAGGTGTATTACTTGGAAGAAGGCGAAGTGATGACTGGGGAATTAGGGTAACTTCGCGACTACTTTGACTTATGGGTTTTGACACTAGTGTATGACTCTATGACTTCTAAGGGTTCATAGTGATGGGCATACCTAATTCCTAATGTGTCAAAAGGACATAGTGTGGGTGCAAACTTTACAAGTAAATCATGTAAAATGCACATAAGGAATAAATGCAAGGATCATGTAAAACATGATAATCATTTAGCATTTAAGATCATGAAGACATTTAACCATATCTTACGAGAACATGTTATCATTTTGAAACACGTATGTGGGATGCAAGCAATCTAGGTTTGCTAAGGCAGATCCTAATTACTACTTGTTCAAGATGACATCCTAATGGGAGATAGAGTTCACCGATGTAAACTATCTCTAGTCAAATGTAGGAATGAAAGTTTTTCAAGTTAGAGAATGAGTATGAGACTATCACTAGTGGTGCTCAATTAAGGCTAAACACGACCATTTTTACGGGTTATACACGAACCCAACTTCTCTCTTGGAAGCAATTCAACCGTTAGGTAAAATTGAATTTCTAGTGCGATAGGTTCTCCAGTAGTCATTCTCATGTTAGAAAGATTCGAATTCCTATATTTTCCTATTGAAGTGTAGCAAAGATGATATTAGCTTACTTCGCTAATACATGGCCTAATATGACTCAATTAACCATACTTTGAAAGTCGGTTAAGAGAATGACATGTCTTACACAACTCCTAACAAAGGCAAGTGAAATGTTTTAATTTCGTGTTTGAGATTCAGAGGTTATTTGATGAAGGTGGTGTATTTTATAATCTCTTGGACATCATCTTTGTTTGTTGAGTTGTTACATGTTATTTTAACATTATTTGGTTTCCTAGAACCAAGAGACACTCTAATGTGATACAATGTAGAACCTACTACATTGTGTGTGTTTCAAGAATGCTCTTTTGCATAACTTGAGGAAAGAATCTAGTAGAGGTTACTTACCTCAATAGATTTTGTGAGTGTTTTATTTAAAATGAGACATACTGTTTATTTCAACAAGTATGCTTTTCTAAGAGGAAACTTATCACTCTTAAGAATGCTTTGTGAAACAAGTATTTTAGTGTATGACCAATTTTACTTGTTTATGAAATGACACATGTCATATTAGGTTATTATTCAACTCTAATATCCTATATTTGTTAACAGGATGCAATGTATTCTCTTGTAATATAACCATTCATGTCACAAAGAAAATAAGATGCATAGGATATAAGTTATCCTTTGTCAATCTTTTGATAAGAGAAATACATGTGATATTCTCAAAGATTGATGACTTACATAATAGTTAATAACATATTATGTATGACACTTTTACTAGACATGTGACTTTGAGTGTTGAGTTGTTCATGAGCAAAGTTTACATATGTTGTTTGTTTGCTCTTGTTTGGTTTTTCGGAAAGACACATTTACTAATTGCACTGCAATGTAAATTACTTGTATATTTCGGATGAAACATCCAAGTTGTCACTCCTACTTAGTTGTGTATTTTATGCATCTTTTAAACATATTAGTTTAATGTTTGGAACACAACTATTGGACAACAAGATTCAATATGGCATCTTCAACACAAGTGTGAATTATGATCCGATGCATATTATTTTTGTCTTGAGAGGACGTCATTATTTTCATAACAATCGAGTGTGATTGAGTATGTAGATTCAAGATAATATGTTTCATCATGTTTTGATGTTATCTTGAAACAAAACAAATAATGACTCCAATTTCATGTCCACACTCGAAAACTTGTCAATTAGATTCGATGATGATATCAATCATAATTTGAATAATGAATTGATATGTACTCGAAATCTTTCTTGACCCTCACGATCACTCCTTTTTAAAAAGAAAATAAAAATTTAAGGAGTGTGTTCCATTTATTCTAATACTAGTTGTATGTGTGAGGTTAATGACGTATTAAGTTACTACTTTGATATTGTCATTTATTTTTATTTGAGAAAAACTATTTATATTATTAAGTATAATACTTTTAGTTTTTCGACACCTCATTAGTATAAAAATAATTATCTTAACTATTTTTATACAACATACGTAAAATACTAAATGTCTAAAACATTTTATATGTGTGTTAGATCAATTCAAGTTTAATACATTTTCCTTTACTTAAGTACTAATGTATTAGATTGACCTTTTATCTTGTTTAGACAACCCATGGTCAAACAAGACAAAATGATGTAATGTTTTAAAGATCATGTTACGGATTTTATGAAAGTGTTAAGTGTTTTGGGGTGATATACTTTTTACACTTAAACCTTTGGAAAAATAATTGTGTAAGACAATATCTTTCTACACACATGATCTACCAACTTAGTTTCTATTCCTAAGAAAGTTACTAAACCATTTTAAGAACTTGCAACAAATGCAAGACAAATGGTTGATGCCTATATGCAATGCAAACTAATTACTTAATATAGTGCAAGTGATTTAGCATGAGCCTTATAAATGCATAAACCGAAAAACTATAATAAGCAAATAGCAATTTAGCTTAACACACAAAAATACTTATCGTCATTTTGTGTATTATGTATAACAATGTATACTAAGCTTGATTTTATTTGACAATGAATTTGTTTCCTCCCCATTTCAAAGATTTTTGATCAAGTTCAACACTTTGAAATCATGAATGCATCAACGTGTGATGTTCACTTTGTGATTTGACAAAAAATTTGTGCAATCGGTATGACCGGAAAAGACTCTTTGTTACGAATTAAAGACATCCGTAAATTTCACTTTACAATCACTTTCTAAAAATATTTTTAAGTGAAAGTAGACTCAATTATGTTTAAAACGATAGGTGGCACGACTCCTACGGACTTACGGTTGATTTTATACGAATTTTTGAAAATTACCGAATTCTGAAAAACAGACGAAGGTACCGTTAAATTTAGCGGTACCGTCCATATTTAATGGAGCCGTCTGTTATATTTAACGGTGCCGTACGTCTGACATCAGTTTTTGAACAGAACTAACTTTGATCAATTAAAGAAAACCTTCAAGCTAGTATGACAACATATACTAAACAACAAAACTTGTAAGTATTAAGTAACTAAATACTTTTCATATTTTTATCACCTTCATGGGTAATTTGATACATGGATCGTACTCAATTTTGAAAACCATTTGTTTTAAAAATTTGAACGACGTGGCTCTGGTACCAATTGTGGAAACCGTCGAGGGGGAGGTGAATACGTTTCCATTAAAAACTTAAAATCATTTTGTATCAAACACCCGATCAAGTGTGACGTAATATGAGAAGTGTCAACTATGATCATATATCATCTAGGGATGAATAAGTTAAACTACAACACAAGCACAATCAACCATGACACATACATAACATAAGCAACTAGCCACACAAGCATAAACACAATGCAAAAATAAGCATAAAGAGATAAAGAATAAAATGAAAGTAAAGAGATAAGTAAGAAGGCACAAACCGGACACAGTGATTTATAGTGGTTCAGTCACGAAGCTCCTCTTCGCCCTACTCCACTCCCCGAGTACCTAACTCGAGAGTTACTTCACTAATCAACAAACTCCCTTTAGGCGGAGAAAACCGTATACGTCGCTTAACTTATTTTCCGACACTAAGCTAGATGTCGAGTGCTAATCTTAGCTAGCACCAATCTACAACGATCTACCAGATCTACACCATACACATTGCTTATCCTATTTCCGACACTAAGCTAGATGTTGAGTGCTAATCTTAGCTAGCACCAATCTACCACGATCTACCCGATCTACACCATACACGTTGCTTATCCTATTTCCGACACTAAGCTAGATGTCGAGTGCTAATCTTAGCTAGCACCAATCTACCACGATCTACCCGATCTACCCTTGATCCACTTGATCAATCACACAAGCTCAATGGCTTCAAGAGATTTTCACTATCTCTTAAGATCACAATGATCTTGACTCTCTCTCTCTCACAAAAGAAAAATGATCTTGATGTATGCTATGATACAATCAAGAATGTAACAAATGTTACAAGACCTAACACCTCCAACACTTTGTATCTACTTGGATACTTTGTGTTCTTCTCTTGCTAATCAAGAGGAATGACAACACTTTGTATCTAGGATACTTTGTGTTCTTCTCTTGCTAATCAAGAGGGATGACAACACTTTGTATCTAGGATACTTTGTGTTCTTCTCTTGCTAATCAAGAGGAATGAAGAGGATCACTTGAGTGGATGATTGGATCACTCTTAAACAACATAAGACTCTCCAAATGATCAAAGAAAGTATTCTAGGTGAAGAGGGATTAAACCAGAAAGAAGTGACTGGGAAAATCAAGTTGGAATGTGTAAAATGGTCCACTATTTATAGGCAAAGAAAAATCTAGCCGTTTCGTACGGACGGCTCCACTAATTGTGCCACGGCTCCACTAAATTTAGTGGAACCTTGGAGCCTTCGGTGTCGAAAACGCTCCAGACGCTCCAAATTTTGTCTTTTAGTGGTGAAGGTTTATTTGGGGAAGTTTGGAGCTATTTTGGGGGGAAAAATGGCTGTTACTAATTAAAAATAATTTGAAATGATTTTCCCAAATAAAACCTTTCTTTCTAATTCAAAAATAATTTGTAAAATATATTTTTGAAAAATGTTTTGTCACATTTATAAAAATGTGAAGTTTAGAAAAAATATAATCCTTTGATCATTTGTCAAGTAGTAGATTTGTTTGTGTCACACCCCCAAAATCGGGTCCAGCGGAAGCATACATGCCACTGGGGTGCAACTCAATTGGTATCACAACACAAGTGTAAAGAACGGTTTTCACATCAATCATTTAGAATATATTTGAGAAGTCAAAAGTGTTAAATTTACATTATGAAAAGTGGTGCGAAAGTTGGCCCATAAAATAAGTTAAGCGGTCCCAAATGTTTTATCAGAGTCTTCTATGACCATGCCATGCCCTGCCAAAAGCCTCCAGTAGCGTGCTATTGCTTGGTTCCTGAAAATACATGCTAAAGTGTCAACACGAGGTTGGTGAGTTCATAGAGTTTGTTTAACAAGTAAAGTATTCGAATAAAGATTTTCCCAGCAAAGGCATTGTAAATCCACTCAGTTGCAAATCCCGCCCATAACAACACTTGCAACCTGTGTGTTTACAACCCACTGCTAAATTATAGCTTGAGTAAGACATGTAAGTATACGATATGCGTTCTATATCACTAATAGACCTTATGCTGCTCACTAGGAGACTTATCAATGCTGCTCACAAGGAGACTTATCAATGCTGCTCACGAGGAGACTTATCAATGCTGCTCACAAGGAGACTTATCAATGCTGCTCACAAGGAGACTTATCAATGCTGCTCATGAGGAGACTTATCAATGCTGCTCACGAGGAGATTTATCAATGCTGCTCACTAGGAGACTTATCTACGGCTACCCCAAGTGTTTGATACTTAGGTCCGCGAAATGCTTTCAAGAGTAACACAAGTAAGTTTAACACTATCATGTACGTAAGCAAATAGTTTAAGCATGTATCTCCCCCAAAGAGTTTAAAACAATTATTAAAGAATAAGAGTGGGGCTATGAAACTCACCTGATGCGATAGCAACAATACTAGTGGTGAATATGCTGGAATGAGGCTCGGTCTCTAACCGCGACCTAATGTGAATGATATGATCTAAGGTAAGCAAATGAAATGATTCTACTCATGCAATTACGTATGTTAACGATACCACTCGTTAGTTTTGAAAATAACGTTTATCGTTGAAAACTACATTTTTGACGTCTCGCTAAGTTATGAACTACTTTTCGTGTAAATATGTTGAAACGGTACTCCACGATCCTTGTTTGATGTTTTATCGCCAAATAAAATAGTTTCGTCGCAAAATAACCCTTTTTACAACTTGTGAAAATATGACCAAACGGCCTCGCAAAACTAGTCGCAAAATATTGTACGTTAAGTGTTAGGAATAGAACTTGACGTTTTTGAAAACCTTGTAACATGATCTTAATGCCGTCTCATTTGAGTTTTGGTCATACGTGACTCGATCAACGGGAAAATAGCTCGCAACATGGTGACTTGAAAGAAAACTGTTTTACACTTGTAATATATTTTGCTATTAGAAGTTGTCAAAATTAAATAAGTTTCGTCAGGTTTTCAAACGTGTATATCTTGGTCGTTACAAGTCTGTTTTCAACGTTCTTTATATCCACGGAATCGTCATAACATGAACTAACATGTTTTCAGTAGCTCGGCTCTCCTAGATCACGTCTAATGCCTCGTTTTGTCCCTTGAAGTTCGGCAAACAGCAAGCTTATTTTCAGAAAATAGTTTTTGTGTTGTCTAACTTTAAAACTTCGTATCTCCTTCGTTATAACTCGGTTTTTATCCATTCTTTCGGCCATAGTTTCGTCTTGGAATGTATTTTCTAAATCTTTTGTCCAAAGTTACACCCTAGCCCCTGAGTTTCCCACGTTTTGCAAAAACGGACAGCAACTTTCTATAAGTGTCAAAACTTGGTTTTCCTAGTTGCTAACTTGTTCAAAAACCAACCAAACAACTTCAAATGATCCCAAATCCTACCATACATCTTCTTAGGGTGTCATGGGGTCCTAAACATCATCAACCTTGCTAATCTACCAAGGATCTCATAAGGATGTTAATAAAACTTATAGATCTAGGGTTTATTATGAAAATGAACAAAGTGGTATAGATAACTTGTATTTTGCATGATCAATCATCAATATAACATGAAAAACAATAGATTGAAAGTATGAAAAGATTAGAAAGATGTTCTTGAAGCTTACTTGATGATTGGTGAGCTAGAATGAAAAATGACCACAACCTTGGAGTTTTTATTGCAAAACTCTAACAAGGAAGGTATTTGGGACTTGTATAACACTTTTGCTAGAAAAATTTACGGATCCTTGTGGTGTTCTTGGTTTGGCCGTGGGTTAGAGAGCAAGAGGGAGAGAGTGTTTGATTTTTTTTTGTGAAATGAAGTTAGTTTAAGCTTTATATAGGCCAAGGGCATTTTGGTAATTTCAACGAAAGGGTATAATGGTAATTTCACTAGGTTTTTGAAATATCTAGATATTTTTGAGAAAATATCTAGATATTTTAGGTTGGATACTTATCTTGACTTACGGAGTGAGTTTTGGTCCCGATAATTGCTAACTGTAAGTCGTAAAGTCACAAAACTTAAAACCGGGTATCCTAAAATTCCTAAATTCATGAAAATGTCACGGAAGGTGGAAAACATATATTTCTCTTGTTGGTAATGTTGTTTGGACATATCGGGATGCCTAAATGACGTTTAAACCTTAAAGTAAGTCTCGGACACGGTTTCGTGATTCTTGCAGAAATTATCCGACGAGTGCCAAAATCTCGGGTTATCATTAAAATAGTTTAACTTACGAGAATATGAAATAAAAATTTTGGAATGAATAGTGCCAGTGAATAGTAAAAATGAATAGTAACTCATGAATAGTAATTTGTCGAGGTTCGGAAAAATGGCCTGAAATTACGAGTTGTGACAGTTTGTCCATATCTTGAGTGATTTACGTCGGGATGCAAATCTACGACTTTGTTGAAGCATACTTGAGACGTCGAGAGGTGTTGATGTAAGTATGCATTGATGATTTGTGTTTACAAGTAACTTGTACATTTTACGTTATGTATTACAAGTTACATGTTTGTCATTATTAAAACCGAAGAAACCGTTTAGTTTAAATATCGTAATATTTGCACTAACACAAACAAATGTCAACTTTCACATGTGAACTATTCTTTCAACATACTTTACCACTACACAAGCAAGGGAGGACACAAGTACTTAAAAACTCAAACTATTTTAGTTTCAATTAATATTTTCTAAACTTGAGTCGTACACTAAAACTTAACATACTAATCTAGGTCGTGTATCGGTGCGGTTATACCCTATCTGTTGATTTTTTGCTAGCAGACTGCTACTATCTGAGGTGAGTTCATGACCCCTACTTTTACTGGTTTTAAACTGTTTCTGGGGGAGAATACATGCTCGTTTTTACTTAAACTCAATGCTTGTTTTTACTCGAAACGTGATTTGTTTTTCTCAAACATACTACTTGGCTGAAATACTTGATTGTTTACTCGAATGCGTTATATGAATACATGTGATGAACTCAAATAAGTACATTTTATTACTATCATTTATCCTATTAATTTGACTTGTTTTACTATATTATGTATGAGGATTGATACTTAATCGTTTACTTTTGTAATTCTCAGGTAAAAACAAGCATTTGGTGAAACTTGGCGATTTTGGACTAATTATGGAGCAAAACGTGCATAAAGTGAAAGTCTACTGACATGGACAAGATCAAGTCAATTCTGCTCCAGATGCGCCGCATCTCACTCTCAACATGCGCCGCATCTATATCAAGATATCACCAGATACGATCCAAGATACAAGAGGACATGCGCCGCATCTTAACATGGAGTTACGCCGCATCTTCTGGCGGTGTACGAATATTCCTGAATATTATAATCTTGGACCCCACGCGAAGTTAAGTACATGCGCCGCATCTACTCCTTAGATACGCCGCATCTTCCCTCAGACAGAAACTATAAATACCCCGTAGACCAGAGAATTAAAAGGTCCAGAAACCCTAACACCGAAGACCAAACAGAAGGAACAAAGGACGAATTCAGTCAAGGAGGCAGCACAAGACACACCCAAATCAAAGATACAAGAGCTGTAAGAAGGTGCTGCATGCATTTAATTCATTAAGTAGTTTTGTTTTATTGTGTTAGCAAACTTTAATTCATCAAGATTGGTGGCTTGTGTAATGTGGCAACGGAAAGATTGCACTCCCTTAAAACTGCTTTCTCATTAATTAAAGTTTATATGTTGATGTCTTTGGTTACTACTTATTAGTGCATTGATAACCTCTGTGTTTATTAGTGGCTTGTGTAATGTGGCAATTGAAAGGTTGCACTCCCACGGTTGTTTCTAAATTGATCACTTAGGAATAACTTTTAGACATAAGTAATCATTAAGGGTTTACTCGCCGATAAGAATAGGACCAACGAGAAAGGATTAACTACATACACTTCATATAAAGCTATCAATAAAACAAGTGACAAACTACTTAATTATAAGGACAGCCCTCTTATTGTCTCGAGTATTTATCTGTGTACGTGTGTGCTACTTGCTGATTCGTGCCTATTGGTTTATTTTACTATTTAATTGTAAACAAAACCGTGCCAGTCTCTCAGGCTGAAACCCCCTTGCGTTAGGATATTAAAATACTGATTAGATTAACGAGATTATACGTTCCACTCTTAGTGATCGACACTCTACTTACCATTATCTTCATACTGACCGGGTACACTGCTCGTTAAGTGTGTGTGTTATTGATAAGTCGGCTAAATATAAATTTAAAACTTGAGTAGGCATTAAAACTGCTAAACCGCAACGACACATCACGCGCATCAAGTTTTTGGCGCCGTTGCCGGGGAGTGAATTGTTATTTTCTGTTAATTTGATTAGTATTTTAATTAGGTTTTTCTTTTTTTTTATTAGATTAATTGCATCATTGTATTATTTTGCATATTTGTTGTTTTGTGTGTTATTTGTTTGCTTTTATTTTTTGTTTGTGTTTATTTTTGTTTGTGTGTTTAATTTTTTTTTGTTTTTCGTATTTTTGTGTGTTCTGCTATCGTTGTACTGTGCTAAATCAAACGATACGGCGCATCTGATTTCTCAGATACGGCGTATTGCGTTTAATTTTTTTAAATACGACGCGTTTAATTAATTCGATACGACGCATCTTTTCCCCAAGATACAGCGTATCTGTTTTTAACAAGAAAATTTTTCTAAGCGATAAAGTAATACGACGCATCTGCTTTAGCAGATACGGCGTATCTGTTTTTTTGATAAAAAATTTTCTAAACGTTAACGCCATACGACGCATCTGCTTTCGCAGATACGGCGTATCTATTATTTTAATTAAAAACAGTTTGCGAATTATTAAACAGATACGACGTATCGATCTCTGTCGATACGGCGCATCTTACTGAATCAAAAATCTTGTATTTTTAAACGTAACGAAAATACGGCGCATTAACTTTCGTTAATACGACGCATTTAATTTTAATTAGATAAATTGATTTTTGATTAATTAATTCGATACGGCGCATTCATAAATTCTAAGCGGCGTATCTATTTTCTGAATTAAGTCTGATTTAATTTTAACGATTATAAGATACGGCGTATCCAACTTTTTGGATACGGCGCATCGTCTGCAGATATCAGCTATTCTGCATTCGTATATCCGTTTCAATATTCATTAATTTCTCTTCTAGCGAACAAATCCTACTGATGATTTTACCTTTGATGACAGATTTTGCTATGGAAGACATGTCAGTTAACGGATATCTTGCTAAGGAATGCTTGCTTTCGGATTCATTTAATGTACTCATGATCGATGCAGATTTATTCTCTTGGGAGACCCCTCTTGAAGCTGCTTTTAAGGAATTCATACGTTTGTGCAACATTGACGATGGGGTATTTTCTTATGATGTATTTGTAAGGTACACTGGAGATGAATTGTCGATCTTATGGCCTAACATTGAATCCAAAGCATTGAACTGGACTACTATCGAGGAAGATGATGGGAAATTCTGTCTTGCATACATGGATTCAAGCAACGAATGCTGTGGTGAAGGAAATACCCAAAACTCTTACATGCCATATTCCGAGGAGTACTGGGGATTGAATGAGAAATATATAGATAATGACATGAATTATGCTTTGGCAGAGTTACTATTTCATGGCAGATTGGTACGATTGATTGATCTCTCCCTCAATGATTGGCTTGAACTTAAATATGGTAGTCCGGAATTCGCCCCTGTAAATGAAGTCAAGCAGATTATGACTTCATGGTTGACGCGGAGTTTTAAGAAGCAATTTAACGAGTTCATGGAGATAAAAAAGAATATGATTGGAAAGGTTTGCTTTGACGTTAACCATGACCCTAACGATGTTGATTTTTCAGAGTGGTTGGCTACTAAGTTTAATAACCATAAGAGCATGGATCGAGCTACTAAGGATGCATTATGGGTATATTGGATGAGAGGAGAAGATGAAGAAGTAGAAAGCGATCGTGGGTCGTCACTTCATGATTCAACAATCAATGAAGGCATTGAAGAGTTATTCAGAATAGACATTGATGTGTTCGATTATGAGACACCCTTGTGCAAGCAGTTCAAGGAATTTAACTACCTTCTTCGAGTCGATGATGATGTGCTTACCGGAGATCTACCAGGATTTAAGACTTACGATGATTACAAAAATGCCTGGTACTATGAATGGAATGACCAAGTACCATGGGTTTGGGATAAACCATGGGAATTTGAGCACATTAATCATACCTGTACACCCTTCGTTTTCAAGGACGGGAGTAGTGTTTGGCCGACCTGTGATTACAGAAGTGACGGAACCTGTAATGGGGGAAGTATAATTGGGATGAGACGGGTTGGAAACGATGTAACCTTTGAAGATTATGAGTGGTACGATAATGTTGAAGATTGCCCACGGAAATCGGAGGCTTTACAAGAAAAGGGCAGGATTGAACGCTTGAAAGGACTTAAGGGGACATCGGATACTACTTTCTGGGAATGGGTGCATAAACAGTTTGATGATTTCACAAAGCTTAGTCGACGGTTACAATATGATTTGGAAAGAGAATGGGAGGCGATTCAAGATGATAATAATAATGAGTCATTGATTGAAGAACTAGATGATTATTTGATTAAGGATCCTTATTTTAAGTTTGTTGATAAAGACGAGGAAGAGTTCACCAAAAGAAAGTGTCAACTACTTGGGATTCCTTACAATGAACCACCCATGATTATTTCTGAAAAATTTAAAATCTTCAAATATTCTTTGGGTCCTGATGAAGAATATACTGCGATGAAAACAAAGAGTTATACTAGGTTAAGTCGAACGGAAGAATACGTCGCAGGGATATACGGGAAAATCTTTCGGATGAAGGAAGAAGGATGGACCGTGACAAGGACCAAGTGATGAGCTGAACGTGAGTCTAACTTGAAGACTCTGGAATAAAGACAAGTGCTTACCGGGAGACAACCCGGATTTATCATTTATTATTCTGTTTTCTGTGTCGAGTCAGTCAGACCCGCTGAGGATACGGCGCATCTCCATCCTGAGATGCGACGCATCTCCTGCAATGGTCATATCTTATTTTATTTTTCTGCATTTTTTATTTTCGACTTTAAAACTTTTTATCAGTTTATTTTAATGCGGCGCATCCCTGGTTAAGGATGCGACGCATCTTTATTCTGATCCGTATTAATTCCAGGCTCGATACGGCGTATCTTCTTCAATAAGATACGGCGCATCGACTGACCTGATGATTTTCAGTTTTAATTTTTAAAGTTTTATTTTTCCTAACTACTAATGTATTATGCAAGCTTGAACCTTTCTTATCTTAGGTGTGTTTTAAAGTATTGGTGGTATTATAGTTTCCTGAATTTCCTGTGGATACATCAAGTATGAAGCTTTAACGTTCTAATCCACATGGAAGATGATTTTTGCTCTTATACTAATGGAGGATCATACCGAGCAAATCTCAGGGGAGTTTTTCTGTTCTAATTCTTTTAATTTTCCAGTTTTTAACCTTTTATACAAACAACGAGGACGTTGTTTAACTTAAGTGGGGGGATTGGAGAATTAGAACACTTAACACTTACTTGTCCTAAACTTTTTCAAAAATGATGCTTAAAATGTGCTTAATATATCAAACTTAAAATTTTTTAGCATGTTTTTGTTTAAGATCTAAGTTGCATAGCTGCACACATGACGTTATTTTCAAAAATTGTGATTTTCCAAAATTCACAAATCTATGAGTGTGCCGGTGACTTGTAAACTTTAGAACTTGGCTTGTATACTATTCGAGACCACCATAATGAGTATTATTTATATAATTGGAATGACTTGTCTAAATTGGTAAAATTCTAGGATTACACCCAAAAAGCCTATATATGTTATGTGTTATTGACTAACTACACTGGTTAGTTAACCCCCGTATAAACCCTTTTGTTACTCTCATTTTTAGAGTAAGATACCCCTAGAAAAACACTCAGAGCCATTCCTTTCGTTTCTTACACCTATGTTTAAAATGTTTCGTTACACCCTTACACCTTAGCCTACCCTGTAGATTAAAATCCGTGGTTGGTTAATTGCTATAGGCAAAGTGTGTTTCCTTACATTACCTGTGTTCGCGTGCGTAATTCATTATCTATGGTTAGGTCGGGAAATTGCACAATGCAATTGGAGTGAAAGTAAATATTGTATATCTTTGAGTTTATTTTTCGTGTGTTTACTACTTTCACTATTACCGTTATTTCTGAAAGTATGAAAAGTATGAAAAAATTATCCGGAAAGAAAGTTATAGTGATGTGGTGAAATTTTACACATCTATATGTTGAAAAAAAAAAAAAAAAAAAAAAAAAAATCGAAAAAATGAGAAAAAAGAAAAAAAAAAAGAGTTGGATGTTTATTTTAAGCCAACGATGTAGAGTTATGTAAGTGGTTCATATGGCCACTATTTGTTGTATTATATCTATGGATTGAATGGGAGTTGGCAGTTATGGGAATGCCAATTAAGGTTTATTCTTTGATTAAGATCTTGTTGAGTATAATTCGTGTCTACCTAAAGCGTGTGTTTCAAGTGTTAAAGCGTGAGTTATCCGATGATATGAGTCTTGTTCATGGGATGGTTGGGATAGTGATTAACCACACTTAGGATTTTAATTTATTTGTTTTGTTTATTTTTATTTTACACCAATTTATATCCCAAATGTTATCCATACCCTTTATTATTCTTCATCCAACCAAACCTTTGATTTGTTGAGATTAGGGATTTGAGCAATCTTAAGTATCGTAGTCGTGGATTCGGCTATGTATTTATGATTTTGTCGCCCTTTTTGATATATTATTATTGGTGAAGTTTGGACCTATCTTTAGCCTATTCGAGTTAAGGATTTGAGCAATTGCAAGTATCGTGGTCGTGGATTCGATCATGTATTTGTGATTTTGTCGCCTTTTCTGGAATTTGAGATCGATAGTGAAAAGAGAATAATTAACCCTTAAGCCTAAAAACCCTTTTTACCGCTTTAGACTTGTTATTCCTTAGCTTTAGTGGTGGAGATGTGTATACTTGCCAAGCTTATGATAGAATATTCGTCACGACTGGACAGTTAAACGATTAGATTTGCTTTTATCGACTTATTTTATTTGACTTCTAATTCGTTAAGTGTTTAGTTGTGTGATTATGAAATGAACGAATACATGCTTAAATATAAAAAAAATAAATCCTAACATCTTTTAGGATACATTTTCATAAGAGAAATTCTAAGGTTTACTTGGGGACAAGTAAAGTTCAAGTGGGGGGATATTTGATGAACTCAAATAAGTACATTTTATTACTATCATTTATCCTATTAATTTGACTTGTTTTACTATATTATGTATGAGGATTGATACTTAATCGTTTACTTTTGTAATTCTCAGGTAAAAACAAGCATTTGGTGAAACTTGGCGATTTTGGACTAATTATGGAGCAAAACGTGCATAAAGTGAAAGTCTACTGACATGGACAAGATCAAGTCAATTCTGCTCCAGATGCGCCGCATCTCACTCTCAACATGCGCCGCATCTATATCAAGATATCACCAGATACGATCCAAGATACAAGAGGACATGCGCCGCATCTTAACATGGAGTTACGCCGCATCTTCTGGCGGTGTACGAATATTCCTGAATATTATAATCTTGGACCCCACGCGAAGTTAAGTACATGCGCCGCATCTACTCCTTAGATACGCCGCATCTTCCCTCAGACAGAAACTATAAATACCCCGTAGACCATACGAATTAAAAGGTCCAGAAACCCTAACACCGAAGACCAAACAGAAGGAACAAAGGACGAATTCAGTCAAGGAGGCAGCACAAGACACACCCAAATCAAAGATACAAGAGCTGTAAGAAGGTGCTGCATGTGTTTAATTCATTAAGTAGTTTTGTTTTATTGTGTTAGCAAACTTTAATTCATCAAGATTGGTGGCTTGTGTAATGTGGCAACGGAAAGATTGCACTCCCTTAAAACTGCTTTCTCATTAATTAAAGTTTATATGTTGATGTCTTTGGTTACTACTTATTAGTGCATTGATAACCTCTGTGTTTATTAGTGGCTTGTGTAATGTGGCAATTGAAAGGTTGCACTCCCACGGTTGTTTCTAAATTGATCACTTAGGAATAACTTTTAGACATAAGTAATCATTAAGGGTTTACTCGCCGATAAGAATAGGACCAACGAGAAAGGATTAACTACATACACTTCATATAAAGCTATCAATAAAACAAGTGACAAACTACTTAATTATAAGGACAGCCCTCTTATTGTCTCGAGTATTTATCTGTGTACGTGTGTGCTACTTGCTGATTCGTGCCTATTGGTTTATTTTATTATTTAATTGCAAACAAAACCGTGCCAGTCTCTCAGGCTGAAACCCCCTTGCGTTAGGATATTAAAATACTGATTAGATTAACGAGATTATACGTTCCACTCTTAGTGATCGACACTCTACTTACCATTATCTTCATACTGACCGGGTACACTGCTCGTTAAGTGTGTGTGTTATTGATAAGTCGGCTAAATATAAATTTAAAACTTGAGTAGGCATTAAAACTGCTAAACCGCAACGACACATCACGCGCATCAACATGACACACATTAACCAGGTGTACTGAACTAATTACTCAATATTTGACTGTTTGGCTGTAATACTTGATTGTTCACTCGAATGCATTATATGTATACATGACACACACTTCGACCAGGGGTACTGGACGAACACATGGAACAGGATCGGGTGTAACGGTCACATGACCGGGTGTAACGGTCATATTACCGAGTGTAACGGTCACATGACCGGGTGTAACGGTCACATTACCGAGTGTAACGGACATACTACCAAGTGTAATGGTCATTACGAGTGTACCGCTTAACCAAGCAAAATATTACTTCTGTTTACCAGGAACAAATCTTATTGGGCAGTGGGTTGTAAACACACAGGTTGCAAGTCTTGTATGGGCGGGACTTGGGACTGAGTGGATTTACAATGCCTTTGCCGGGAAATCGTTATTCAAATGCTTTACATTTTACACTAAACTCTGTGAACTCACCAACCTCGTGTTGACACTTTTAGCATGTATTTTCAGGTTAAGGCGATAATCTAGTGATGAAGGCTTTGGTATGGCATGGCATGGTCATAGAAGACTCTGATATATTTGGGACCACTTGAAATCTTTTATGGGCTTATATTTCCGCACCATTTTTGAAATGTTATAAACAAAACACTTTTGAATATGAAATCTATTTTAAATGGTTGAGATAAAACCATTCTTTATACTTTGTGTTGTGATACCAATTTAGTAGCACCCAAACATGTATGCTTCCGCTAAACCAGAATTTTGGGGGTGTTACAGAAACTTGCACCAGGTGATCTCACACAAGTTAGGTAGTGACTTTGAACTGGTTAAGAAGGCATGTCACAGCTGTGGTAGTTTTGAGCACATGCAAGAAGATTGTTATTATTCAATACCTAAGAAAACTAGTGCTCCAAAACCTGTATGGAACCATTATACTAGGGTGAAACATAGGAACTTTGCTAGAAAGACTCACCCACATCCCAAAAGAAACATGGTTCCTAGGGAGATTTTGTTAAGAAATGGTGTTTCTAGGACTATTTCTCCTGTTGCACCACCAAGGCCCATTCCAAAGACAACAGAGTTTTCTACTGCTAAAGCTACCAGCAGTACTTCTCATTCTGCTGCTAAGCCAAAAGTGATTACTGATACTGTTGTGGGCACTCATTTCTATGCTGTTAAGGCCTCAGCTTGCTAGGTCTGGAAACCCAAAACTAGACACAGCAGTGCATCAATGGACTTCAAGAAATATGATTACTTTGATGCACAAGGCAGATCCAAGTTAGTAATGGCTTGGGTCCCAAAGAGAAACTAATTCTCTTACTTTTTGTGCTGGGCAATCTACAATTGGAGCTAAAGGATAAATGCATTTTTGATAGTGGATGCTCTGGACATATGATTGGAGACAAAAGCAACTTGGAAGATTTTAAGGCTTTTGATGGTGGTTATGTTGCTTTTGGCAATGATCCAAAAGGTGGCAAGATTGTTGGTAAAGGTACTATTAGAACAGGAAAATTGGATTTTGAAAAGGTGTATTTTGTAGAGGGACTTAAGTTCAATCTTTTTAGTGTCTCACAAATGTGTGACAAAAAGAATTTTGTTCTTTTTACAGACACTGATTGTCTTGTTTTGTCTCCTGACTTTAAGTTGCCTCATGATTCAGAAGTACTACTTAAAGTCCCTAGAACAAACAATATATACAGTGTGGACATTAAGAACATCATTCCTAAAAGAGATTCAACTTGTCTTTTTTCAAAGGCCACCATTGATGAATCCAAGCTTGAGCATAGAAGATTGGGTCACTTAAATTTCAAAACAATAAATAAATTGGTTAAAGGCAACCTTGTAAGAGGTTTACCTTCAAAAATTTTTGAAAATTCTGAAACTTGTGTTGCTTGTCAGATGGAAAAGCAACACAGAGCTTCTTGTAAGTCCAAAGTGGTGAACTCTATTTCTGAACCCTTGTATATGTTGCATATGGATCTGTTTGGACCAACTTTTGTGAAGAGCTTGAATAAGAAGATGTATTGCTTAGTTGTCACTGATGATTTTAGTCGGTTTACTTGGGTATTCTTCTTAGCAACTAAGGATGAGACTGCTGGCATTCTTAAGGCTTTCATTACTAGAGTAGAAAACCTAGTAAATCATAAGGTCAAAGTAATCAGATGTGACAATGGAACTGAATTTAAGAATCATGTAATGAATCAGTTCTGTGAGGAAAAAGGTATTTTAAGGTAGTTTAGTGTGGCTAGAACTCCTCAGCAAAATGGTGTTGTTGAAAGGAGGAATAGGACTTTAATTGAGGCTGCTAGGACTATGTTGTCTGAGTCAAAATTACCCACTACTTTTTGGGCTGAAGCAGTCAACACTGCTTGTTTTGTGCAAAATAGGAGTAAGGTAGTTAAGCCTCATAACAAGACCCCATATGAATTACTTCATGGTAGGAACCCTATGATAGATTTCTTGAAACCATTTGGGTGTCCTGTCACTATCTTAAATACCAATGACCAGCTAGGCAAGTTTGATGAGAAAGCAGACAAAGGTTTCTTTGTAGGATATTCCACAAATAGCAAGGCATTTAGGGTTTTCAATAGCAGAACTAGACATGTGGAAGAAAATCTGCATGTTAGATTTAGTGAAAATACCCCAAATGTTGCTGTAACAGAACCTAAGTGGCTCTTTGACATTGATTCTTTGACTAAGACCCTGAATTATGAGCCAATGTTGGCAGGTTCTACTAACATGTCTGCAGAAACACAAACTAACCCCAATGCAGGTACACAAGCAAAGAAGGATGCATCTTGATGCGTGCGATGTGTCGTTGCGGTTTAGCAGTATTAATGCCTACTCAAGTTTTAAATTTATATTTAGCCGACTTATCAATAACACACACACTTAACGAGCAGTGTACCCGGTCAGTATGAATATAATGGTAAGTAGAGTGTCGATCACTAAGAGTGGAACGTATTATCTAGTTATTCTAATCAGTATTTTAATATATTAAGTTAGCTATACAACCTAATCTAACGCAAGGGGGTTCAGCCTGAGAGACTGGCACGATTTGGTTGCAATTAAATAATAAACTAAACCAATAGGCACGAATCAGCGAATAGCACACACGTACACAGATAAATACTCGAGACAATAAGAAGACTGTCCTGATAGATAAGTAGTTTGTCACTTGTTTTATTGCTAGTTTTATATGAAGTGTATAGTTCGATGCAACGCACCGAGATTAAGTCCTTTCTCGTTGGTTCTAATCTTATCGACGAGTAAACCCTTAATGATTACTTATGACTATCCTATTTATCTTTCTTCCTACTTTTCTACAGACGATAGAATGCATAGGCGATCTAATAAATAGGCGAGGGCAGAGGCATGGCGACCCGATCAACGCTCAGCTAGACACAGAGGTTATCAATGCACTAATAAAAGTCACCAAAGACATCAACATATAAACTTTAATTAATGAAAAAGCAGTTTTAAGGGAGTGCAATCTTTCCGTTGTCACATTACACAAGCCACCAATCTTGATGAATTAAAGTTTACTAACACAATAAAACAAAACTACTTAATGAATTAAACACATGCATCACCTTCTTACAGCTCTTGTATCTTCGTTTGGGTGTGTCTTGTGCTGCCTATTCGACTGAATTCGTCCTAGGTTTCTGGTCTTCGTACCTCGTATATAGTATTATGCTTTTCGAATTCGTCTGGTCTTGGGGTATTTATAGTTTCTGTCTGAGGGTAAGATGCGGCGCATCTAGTAAGTAGATGCGGCGCATTGACTTAACTTCGTGTGGGGTCCAAGATTATAATATTCAGGAATATTCGTACACCGCCAGAAGATGCGGCGTAACTCCATAAATAGATGCGGCGCATGTCCTCTTGTATCTTGGATCGTATCTGGTGAAATATTGATAGTGATGTGCCGTATGTAATAAGTGAGATGCGGCGCATCTGGAGCAGATTCGTCTTGATCTTGTACATTTCGGTAGACTCTTAACTTCTTGCATGTTTTGCTCCATAATTAGTCCAAAATCGCCAAGTTTCACCAAATGCTTGTTTTTACCTGAGAATTACAAAAGTAAACGATTAAGTATCAATCCTCATACATAATATAATAAAACAAGTCAAATTAATAGGATAAATGATAGTAATAAAATGTACTTATTTGAGTTCATCAAATATCCCCCCCACTTGAACTTTACTTGTCCCCAAGTAAACCTTAGAATTAATCTTATGAAAATGTATCCTAAAAGATATTAGGATTTATTTTATTATTTTAAGCATGTATTCATTTTGTCATAATCACACAACTAAACACTTAACGAATTAGAAGTATAATAAATAATTTGATAAAAGCAATCTAATCGTTTAAACTGTCCAGTCGTGACGAATATTCTATCATAAGCTAGGCAAGTATACACATCTCCCCCACTAAAGCCAAGGAATAACAAGTCTAAAGCGTAAAAAGGTTTTGAGGTTTAAGGGTTAATTACTCTCTTAATCTCTATCGATCTCAAATTCCAGAAAAGGCGACAAAATCACAAATACGTGATCGAATCCACGAACACGATACTTGCAATTGCTCAAATCCTTAACTCGAATAGGCTAAAGATAGGTCCAAACTTCACCAATAATATTATATAAAAAAGGGCGACAAAATCATAAATACATAGCCGAATCCACGACTACGATACTTAAGATTGCTCAAATCCCTAATCTCAATAAATCAAAGGTTTGGTCGGATAAAGAATAATAAAGGGTATGGATAATATTTGGGATATAAATTGGTGTAAAATGAAAAATAAACAAAACAAATAAATTAAAATCCTAAGTGTGCTTAATCACTATCCCAACCATCCCATGAATAAGACTCATATCATAGAATAACTCACGCTTTAACACTTGAAACACACGCTTTAGGTAGACACGAATTATACTCAACAAGATCTTAATCAAAGAATAAACCTTAGTTGGCGTTCCCATAACTACCAACTCTCATTCAATCCATAGATATAGTATACAACAACTAGTGGTGATATCGACCACTTAATACAAAACTTTACATAAGTTGGTTAAATCAAACATCCAACTCTTTTGCTTTTTTTCTTTTCTCATTTTTTTGGATTTTTTTTTTTTTTTTTTCGAACTTGAAACATAAACATAGATGTGTAAAATTTCACCACATCACTATAATGATAATTCTGGATAATTTTTCCATACTTTTCATGACTTCAGAAATAACGGTAATAGTGAAAGTAGTAAACACACGAAAAATAAACTCAAAGATATACAATATTTACTTTCACTCCAATTGCATTGTGCAATTTCCCGACCTAACCGTAGATAATGAATTACGCACGCGAACACAGGTAATGTAAGGAAACATACTTTGCCTATAGCAATTAACCAACCACGGATTCTAATCTACAGGGTAGGCTAAGGTGTAAGGGTGTAACGAAACATTTTAACAAAGGTGTAAGAAACGAAAGGAATGGCTCTGAGTGTTTTTCTAGGGGTATCTTACTCTAAAAGTGAGAGTAACAAAAGGGTTTATACGGGGGTTAACTAACCAGTGTAGTTAGCTAATAACACATAACATATAATGGCTATTTGGGTGTAATCCTAGAAATTTACCAATTTAGACAAGTCATTCCAATTATATAAATAATACTTATTATGGTGGTCTCGAATAGTATACAAGCCAAGTTTTAAAGTTTGCAAGTCACCGGCACACGCATAGATTTGTGAATTTTGAAAAATCACAATTTTTGAAAATAACGTCATGTGTGCAGCCATGCAACTTAGACTTTAAACAAAAACATGCTAAAAAATTTTAAGTTTTGATATATTAAGCACATTTTAAGCATATTTTGAAAAGTTTAGGACAAGTAAGTGTTAAGTGTTCTAATTCTCCAATCCCCCCACTTAAGTTAAACAACGTCCTCGTTGTTTGTTTAAAAGGTTAAAAACTGGAAAATAAAAGAATTAGAACAAAAAAACTCCCCTGAGATTTGCTCGGTATGATCCTCCATTTGTATAAGAGCAAAAATCATCTTTCTTGTGGATGAGAACGTTTAAGCTTCATAATCAATGTATCCACAGGAAATGCAGGAATCTATAATACCACCAAGGCTTTAAAAACACACCTAAGTTAAGAAAGGTTCAACTTGCATAATACATTAGTAGTTAGTTAAACATAAAAATTAAAAATGAAAATCATCAGGTCAGTCGATGCGCCGTATCTTATGGAAGAAGATACGCCGTATCGAGCCTGGAATAAATACGGATCAGAATAGAAGATGCGCCGCATCCTTAACCAGGGATGCGCCGCATTAAAATAAACTGATAAAAAGTTTTAAAGTCGAAAAGTAAAAAAAAGCAGAAAAATAAAGATATGACCATTGCAGGAGATGCGTCGCATCTCAGGATTGAGATGCGCCGTATCCTCTGCGGCCTGACTGACTCGACACAAAAATAGAATAATAAAAATTTCTCCGGGTTGTCTCCCGGTCAGCACTTGTCTTTATTCCAGAGTCTTCAAGTTAGACTCACGTTCAGCTCTTTAATATTGATCATTGAAGGAGTCGGAAACATCGCGCTCCCTCATCGCCAATTCAGTAATATTGAACACTCCTTGCTCGTCCTTAATTTCCACGCCGTTCTTTTTTAATATCTGTATGAATAAAGTTCTGTCCCTTTCGGGCAGAGATGACAAAATGATAGACGGGAAATTCTTATTATCATATAAGCATAAATAAGCAAGGTGGGGTGGTAGTTCAATAAACACATCATTATTCAAATTCGTTTTCTCAACTATTCTCCTACATTTGTTAATTACTACACAATCATACCACTCATCATCAGAATCATTGACAACATCGCGTCTAAGTTCGGTAGGTACATTAAGGTCAATAAATTCCTCAAAGTTCTCATGATTAGGATTAGTTGAGTTGTTTTGAATCAATGTTTCTCCCATAAGCCTAGCTTCGAGATCGAGGTCCATAGGCTCTCTTAATCCTAGCACATAGACACCTCTAATTATGCTTTTAACAGGAACTTGGCATTTATAGACTAGTTTATTATTCCCTACCCTTAATGAGATTTTTCTTTTAAACACATCAATTTTAGCATGGGCAGTAGACAAGAAAGGTCTTCCAAGGATTAAAGGAATCTTAACATCCTCGGGCATGTCTAATATAACAAAGTCTACAGGGAAAATAAACTTCTCAATCTTAACTAGCACATTATTAGCAATCCCTTCGGGTCGTTTTACCGTTTTATCAGCCAATTCAATAAGTAACTTAGTTGGTGCTAATTTTCCTAGTCCTAGGGTAGTGAATGTCTTAAGAGGCATAACACTAACACTAGCTCCTAAGTCAGCTAACACATTATTGAAAGATATATTATTAATTGAACAAGGCAAAGTAAAACTCCCTGGGTCTTTTTCTTTATGAGGCAAGGCATGTAAGTCGGTTGCAGAGCTCTCTTCTTTCATTGCAGCCTTGATCTCCTCTTCAATCTTTGTCTTTTCTTTTAGTAGTCTCCTTAAACTGATTGAAGAATTAAAGAAAAATTCGGGTCTTGCACCATCATTACCATTCATCGATCTTCTAGGTAAGTAAGGAGTGACTTCTTCAGTGGTGCTTATGGCCTTGACATGATCTCTTGGGTTGGTTTCGGTTGAGCTCGGTAAACTTCCGTATCCCCTTTCTTGAAGAACTTTGCTCATTTGACCAATTTGTTGTTCCAATGCTTTGATCGAAGCTCCTTGATTTCTTGTAGTAGTGTCCGTTGAAGCTCGGATTTCTTTGATCATAGGAGTATTCTCTTCATGTCTTTTAGCAGCATCGGCCATAATTTGCTTTAGAGTGTCATCTAAAGTCTGCCTCCTTTCTTGATAAGCGGGATTAAAGTTGTTCTTTTGATAGAATCCCGGGGTGGCTTCCCTAAATCTTCCTGAAGGTCGGAATGGTTGTCCAAATTGGGTGTAATATGCTTCTTCAAATGTCTCACTTTCATTCTTATTCGGGCAATCTTTAGTGTAGTGAGGTCCTTCGCACTTTTCACATCCAACTTGGGCAGCATACATTTTTTCATCACGCTTCTTCATCTCTCTACTAATTTTATCCAATTGAGCTTGAATAGCAGCTATCACGTCAAAATTAGTACTGCTCTTAGATCTAGTAGAGGTCCCATCGTGCCATTTTTGAGAATGATCAGCAGCTTCTTGGATTGCTTTCTAGCATTAGCTGCACTCATTTGGGGCACAGCTCCCTTAGCGTCCAAGATTTGTCTAGTAGGCACGTCCAATCCTTGATAAAACAATATTATCTCCTGCATAGGGGTTAGATAGTGTTGAGGACATTTTACCAGTAAATCTTTAAATCGTTCCCAAGCTTGATAAAGAGTTTCATCAGGCTCTTGCTTGAAACTGTTGATAGCCTCCATCTTTTTAGCAGTCTTAGCAGGTGGACAATATCTCTTCAGGAATTTGCTCTTCAAATCTTCCCACGTAGTGATTGAACTAGCAGGTTCATTCCTTAGCCACTTATTAGCAGCTCCTTTTAGTGAGAGTGGAAAGATTCTTAGCATGATTTGATCGTCAGTCACTCCTTCTGAAGTAAACAAATCCGCAATCTCGAGGACCTTTTCAACATGCTCATTAGCATCCTCATGCTCCGATCCACTGAAAGCATTTTCTCTTAGCTCCTTGAGAAACTGACCCTTCAATTCAAACTTTGACTTATCATCAAACTTTGGTCTAGCAACTCCAGAAGTGTAATCAGCACGGGTTTTGTTCATGTATTCCTCCATAGTTGTGTTTTCGCCCATTGTTTCTGTTTCTTCCTCCTCTTTCTCTTCAGAAAAATAATCAAGCTCGAATGAACTTGAAGTATCAAAGCTTTTTGTGTTGAAAAGCCTTTTAAGCGAATGAAAGAATCGTTCAGGATCTTCGAAAGGTTGAATCAAGTTCTTCGTAGTACTCCTGGTCATGCACTTCCTGAAATCAACACAAAAATATCAGTAGGGTATGCTCAAGAAAGTAATATATCGGAAAATCAACAACGAAAACGGAATACGAAAAATTAAAGTTACTGATATCTGCAGACGATGCGCCGTATCCAAAAAGTTGGATACGCCGTATCTTATAATCGTTAAAATTTAATCAGACTTTATTCAGACAATAGATACGCCGCTTAGAAATTCGAATTTTTCCGTATCAATTTTAATTATCAAAAATCGATATACTTATTAAAATTAAATTCGTCGTATTAACAAAAGTTAATGCGCCGTATCTTCGTTACGATTCAAAATATAAGATTTTTGATTTAGAAGATACGCCGTATCGATAAAAATCGATGCGTCGTATCTGTTTAATAATTCGAAAACTGTTTTTAATTAAAATAGTAGATACGCCGTATTTGCTAAAGCAGATGCGTCGTATCGCGTTTACGTTTAGAAATTTTTTTATCAAAAACAGATACGCCGTATCTTGGGGAAAAGATGCGTCATATCGAATTAATTAAACGCGTTGTATTTTATAAAAAAAATTAAACGCAATACGCCGTATCTGAGAGATCAGATGCGCCATATCGTTTGATTTAGCTCAGTACAACGATAGCAGAACACAAAAAAATACGAAAAATAAAAAACAAATAAAACACACGAAAATAAACACAAATAAAAGCAAACAAATAACACACAAAAACAGAAAATATGCAAAATAGTACAATGAATGCAAATTAATCTAATACACAACAGAATTAGCGGTTAGATAAAAAAATTAAAAACCTATTTAAAATACTAATCAAATTAATAGATAATAACAATTCACTCCCCGGCAGCGGCGCCAAAAACTTGATGCGTGCGATGTGTCGTTGCGGTTTAGCAGTATTAATGCCTACTCAAGTTTTAAATTTATATTTAGCCGACTTATCAATAACACACACACTTAACGAGCAGTGTACCCGGTCAGTATGAATATAATGGTAAGTAGAGTGTCGATCACTAAGAGTGGAACGTATTATCTAGTTATTCTAATCAGTATTTTAATATATTAAGTTAGCTATACAACCTAATCTAACGCAAGGGGGTTCAGCCTGAGAGACTGGCACGATTTGGTTGCAATTAAATAATAAACTAAACCAATAGGCACGAATCAGCGAATAGCACACACGTACACAGATAAATACTCGAGACAATAAGAAGACTGTCCTGATAGATAAGTAGTTTGTCACTTGTTTTATTGCTAGTTTTATATGAAGTGTATAGTTCGATGCAACGCACCGAGATTAAGTCCTTTCTCGTTGGTTCTAATCTTATCGGCGAGTAAACCCTTAATGATTACTTATGACTATCCTATTTATCTTTCTTCCTACTTTTCTACAGACGATAGAATGCATAGGCGATCTAATAAATAGGCGAGGGCAGAGGCATGGCGACCCGATCAACGCTCAGCTAGACACAGAGGTTATCAATGCACTAATAAAAGTCACCAAAGACATCAACATATAAACTTTAATTAATGAGAAAGCAGTTTTAAGGGAGTGCAAACTTTTCGTTGTCACATTACACAAGCCACCAATCTTGATGAATTAAAGTTTACTAACACAATAAAACAAAACTACTTAATGAATTAAACACATGCAGCACCGTCTTACAGCTCTTGTATCTTCGTTTGGGTGTGTCTTGTGCTGCCTATTCGACTGAATTCGTCCTAGGTTTCTGGGCTTCGTACCTCATATATATTATTATGCTTTTCAAATTCGTTTGGTCTTGGGGTATTTATAGTTTCTGTCTGAGGGTAAGATGCGGCGCATCTAGTAAGTAGATGCGGCGCATTGACTTAACTTCGCGTGGGGTCCAAGATTATAATATTCAGGAATATTCGTACACCGCCAGAAGATGCGGCGTAACTCCATAAATAGATGCGGCGCATGTCCTCTTGTATCTTGGATCGTATCTGGTGAAATATTGATAGTGATGCGCCGTATGTAATAAGTGAGATGCGGCGCATCTGGAGCAGATTTGTCTTGATCTTGTACATTTCGGTAGACTCTTAACTTCTTGCATGTTTTGCTCCATAATTAGTCCAAAATCGCCAAGTTTCACCAAATGCTTGTTTTTACCTGAGAATTACAAAAGTAAACGATTAAGTATCAATCCTCATACATAATATAATAAAACAAGTCAAATTAATAGGATAAATGATAGTAATAAAATGTACTTATTTGAGTTCATCACATCTGCAGAGGAGTTTGTTTTGATTGAGAAGTGGAAGTTTAATCAGTTCTTCACACCAACAGATAAAGAGGGAAAGAGTTCTGAAGATGATGCTGTTCATAAGGAAGTACCAAAGGATGATGCAGAAGGTGATGATGAACCTTCTAATGATGGCAAGAATTTTGAAAAGTCAGCAAAGCATGGAAGTTCAAGAAATAAAGCTAGCAGCAGTATCTCCCATTCTGCTGCTAAGCCTAGCAGTAGTACCTCTCATTCTACTGCTAAGCCTAGTGGTTCTGCTGCTATGCCCAAGGATTCTGTTGCTGACTTTAATAAAAGTGTTAATGATGATGTTGACTTTCCTGAATTGGAGGAAATCTACTATGACACAGATGATGATGTTGTGGATGTTTTTGGAGCAGAAGCTGATTTGACAAATATGGAGTCTGTTATTCAAGTCAGTCCTACTCCAACTACAAGGATACATAAGAACCATCCCAAGGAGCAGATAATTGGTGATGTACAATCTGCTGTACAAACCAGAAGTAAAACAAAAGGGTTGGGTGATCTACTCCATCAAGGTTTATTTGCTCAATCATTGCATCAGAGAAATAGCCACAAGGACCTACAAAATTGCAAGTTTGCCTGTTTCTTATCACAAGAGGAACCCAAAAATATTCACAAAGCTATGCAAGATTTAAGTTGGGTTGAAGCCATACAAGAGGAGCTGTTGCAGTTCAAGCTTCAAGAAGTCTGGACACTAGTTGATTTGCCTAATGGGAAAAAGGCAACTGGTACAAAATGGGTGTTCAGGTGCAAAAGAAATGAAAGAGGAATTGTGGTGAGAAACAAAGCAAGACTAGTGGCTCAAGGGTACACTCAGGAAGAAGGAATAGATTATGATGAGGTCTTTGCTCCTGCAGCACTCAGGAAGAAGGAATAGATTATGATGAGGTCTTTGCTCCTGCAGCAAGGATAGAGGCTATTAGACTATTCTTGGCTTATGCCTTATTCAAGAACTTTCCTGTGTACCAAATGGATGTGAAAAGTGCTTTCCTGTATGGAAAGATTGATGAAGAGGTTTATGTAATGTAACCTCCTGGTTTTGAAGATCCTGACTTTCCAGACAGAGTATATAAAGTGGAGAAAGCACTGTATGGTTTACATCAAGCTCCTTGAGCTTGGTATGACACCTTGTCCAAGTTTTTGTTATCTAATGGGTTCACAAGGGGAACCATTGATAAAACTTTGTTCATCAAGAAAGACAAAAAGGATATCCTACTAGTTCAGGTTTATGTAGATGATATTATTTTTGGGTCTACAAACAAGGTGTTCTGTGAAGAATTTGAGAAGCTCATGCATAACAGATTTCAAATGAGTTCTATGGGAGAACTCACATTCTTTCTGGGGCTTCAGGTTAAGCAGATAGCAGATGTGATCTTCATCAGTCAAGACAAGTATGTGGCTGATATGTTAAAGAAATTTGGTTTTAATGATGTGAAGGCAGCTAAGACACCAATGGACAACAACAAACCTTTGCTCAAGGATGAAAATGGGGAAGAGGTTGATGTACATCTTTATAGATCAATGATTGGTTCATTCATGTATCTTACTGCTTCAAGGCCAGACATCATGTTTTCTGTGTGTGCTTGTGCCAGATTTCAAGTGTCCCCAAAAACCTCACACTTGAATGCTGTCAAAATAATTTTTAGGTATCTAAAGGGTCAACCAAAATTGGGCCTTTGGTATCCTAATAGTTTATCATTTGATTTGGTAGCATACTCAGATAGTGATTATGCTAGAGCAAGTTTGGATAGAAAGTCAACCACTGGAGGATGTCAATACCTTGGACATAGGTTAATCTCATGGCAATGCAAGAAACAGACTGTGGTGGCTAATTTAACAACTGAAGCTGAGTATGTGGCTGCTTCTAGTTGCTGTGGACAAGTACTCTGGATTCAGAATCAACTCTTGGATTATGGGTACAATTTCATGAACACCAAAATTTATATTGATAATAACAGCACAATGTGTATAATAAATAATCCTGTTTTTCACTCTAAAACAAAGCATATAGAGATAAGACATCATTTTATTAGAGATTGTTATGAGAAAAAGTTAATTCAAGTGGTTAAAATACATACTGACAATAATGTTGTTGATCTACTTACAAAAAGTTTTAATGTAAGTAGGTTTCAATTTTTAGTTGCTAGTATAGGTATGATCAATCTTTAAAATCTTATCTCTGTATGATTTGTAAAAAGTTTTTGAGGATTAGTGCTGTTATTAATCAAATAAGTTGTTTCTAGTCTTTGCTATGTCTGTATGTTGTCTACTGCTAAGTATGTTATTCTGCTGCTCATGGTTTTAATGGAAATATACCAAGTATGATTCTGCTGCTAGGTATAATCATTCTACTGCTAGTATATTTATTCTGCTGCTGATGATGTCTGACGAGTAGTGAAATAAGCTAAGTATCAAACTGCTGCTAGCCTAAGATGATTCTGCTGCTAGAGTTTTGATTCTGCTGCTTATTAGATATGTATAGTTTGTTTATGGTAAAGATACGAATATATATTATTCTTGTATAGAAAGTTTTTGTAACCGACTAGGACTCCTTAAGTGTATAAAAGGAGGATCTAGGGTTAGGGTTAGAATACGATTGTTTAGCGTACGTATCTTTTGTAATTCGATCACTTCTAGGTTATCTTGTAACCCTGTTGCTTTTGAGCTACCGTATTAGTATATTGAAGTGTTGTTTGAGAATTCTTGCGTGTTTGATTATTAATTCTTCTTAAGATTAATTACTAGTTTCCACATAGTAATTAATAGATCATTCAAGAGCAGTTTCTATACCTATTGCTTTAGGTTTATATCTAAAGTAATTAACAAGATCGTTAAGCTCATCCCGGTCACTTAAATTTCAAAACAATAAATAAATTGGTTAAAGGCAACCTTGTAAGAGGTTTACCTTCAAAAATTTTTGAAAATTCTGAAACCTGTGTTGCTTGTCAGATGGGAAAGCAACACAGAGCTTCTTGTAAGTCCAAAGTGGTGAACTCTATTTCTGAACCCTTGTATATGTTGCATATGGATCTGTTTGGACCAACTTTTGTGAAGAGCTTGAATAAGAAGATGTATTGCTTAGTTGTCACTGATGATTTTAGTCGGTTTACTTGGGTATTCTTCTTAGCAACTAAGGATGAGACTGCTGGCATTCTTAAGGCTTTCATTACTAGAGTAGAAAACCTAGTAAATCATAAGGTCAAAGTAATCAGATGTGACAATGGAACTGAATTTAAGAATCATGTAATGAATCAGTTCTGTGAGGAAAAAGGTATTTTAAGGCAGTTTAGTGTGGCTAGAACTCCTCAGCAAAATGGTGTTGCTGAAAGGAGGAATAGGACTTTAATTGAGGCTGCTAGGACTATGTTGTCTGAGTCAAAATTACCCACTACTATTTGGGCTGAAGCAGTCAACACTGCTTGTTTTGTACAAAATAGGAGTAAGGTAGTTAAGCCTCATAACAAGACCCCATATGAACTACTTCATGGTAGGAAACCTATGATAGATTTCTTGAAACCATTTGGGTGTCCTGTCACTATCTTAAATACCAATGACCAGCTAGGCAAGTTTGATGAGAAAGCAGACAAAGGTTTCTTTGTAGGATATTCCACAAATAGCAAGGCATTTAGGGTTTTCAATAGCAGAACTAGACATGTGGAAGAAAATCTGCATGTTAGATTTAGTGAAAATACCCCAAATGTTGCTGTAACAGAACCTAAGTGGCTCTTTGACATTGATTCTTTGACTAAGACCATGAATTATGAGCCAAATGTTGCAGGAACACAAACTAACCCCAATGCAGGTACACAAGCAAAGAAGGATGCATCTGCAGAGGAGTTTGTTTTGATTGAGAAGTGGAAGTTTAATCAGTTCTTCACACCAACAGATAAAGAGGGAAAGAGTTCTGATGATGATGCTGTTCATAAGGAAGTACCAAAGGATGATGCAGAAGGTGATGATGAACCTTCTAATGATGGCAAGAATGTTGAAAAGTCAGCAAAGCATGGAAGTTCAAGAAATAAAGCTAGCAGCAGTATCTCCCATTCTGCTGCTAAGCCTAGCAGTAGTACCTCTCATTCTGCTGCTAAGCCTAGTGGTTCTGCTGCTATGCCCAAGGATTCTGTTGCTGACTTTAATAAACGTGTTAATGATGATGTTGACTTTCCTGAATTGGAGGAAATCTACTATGACACAGATGATGATGTTGTGGATGTTTTTGGAGCAGAAGCTGATTTGACAAATATGGAGTCTGTTATTCAAGTCAGTCCTACTCCAACTACAAGGATACATAAGAACCATCCCAAGGAGCAGATAATTGGTGATGTACAATCTGCTGTACAAACCAGAAGTAAAACAAAAGGGTTGGGTGATCTACTCCATCAAGGTTTATTTGCTCAATCATTGCATCAGAGAAATAGCCACAAGGACCTACAAAATTGCAAGTTTGCCTGTTTCTTATCACAAGAGGAACCCAAAAATATTCACAAAGCTATGCAAGATTTAAGTTGGGTTGAAGCCATACAAGAGGAGTTGTTGCAGTTCAAGCTTCAAGAAGTCTGGACACTAGTTGATTTGCCTAATGAGAAGAGGGCAATTGGTACAAAATGGGTGTTCAGGTGCAAAAGAGATGAAAGAGGAATTATGGTGAGAAACAAAGCAAGACTAGTGGCTCAAGGGTACACTCAGGAAGAAGGAATAGATTATGATGAGGTCTTTGCTCCTGTAGCAAGGATAGAGGCTATTAGACTGTTCTTGGCTTATGCCTTATTCAAGAACTTTCCTGTGTACCAAATGGATGTGAAAAGTGCTTTCCTGTATGGAAAGATTGATGAAGAGGTTTATGTAATGCAACTTCCTGGTTTTGAAGATCCTAACTTTCCAGACAGAGTATATAAAGTGAAGAAAGTACTGTATGGTTTAAATCAAGCTCCTAGAGCTTGGTATGACACCTTGTCCAAGTTTTTGTTATCTAATGGGTTCACAAGGGGAACCATTGATAAAACTTTGTTCATCAAGAAAGACAAAAAGGATATCCTACTAGTTCAGGTTTATGTAGATGATATCATTTTTGTGTCTACAAACAAGGTGTTCTATGAAGAATTTGAGAAGCTCATGCATAACAGATTTCAAATGAGTTCTATGGGAGAACTCACATTCTTTCTGGGGCTTCAGGTTAAGCAGACAGCAGATGGGATCTTCAACAGTCAAGACAAGTATGTGGCTGATATGTTATAGAAATTTGGTTTTAATGATGTGAAGGCAGCTAAGACACCAATGGACAACAACAAACCTTTGCTCAAGGATGAAAATGGGGAAGAGGTTGATGTACATCTTTATAGATCAATGATTGGTTCATTGATGTATCTGACTGCTTCAAGGCCAGACATCATGTTTTTTGTGTGTGCTTGTGCCAGATTTCAAGTGTCCCCAAAAACCTCACACTTGAATGCTGTCAAAAGAATTTTTAGGTATCTAAAGGTCAACCAAAATTGGGCCTTTGGTATCCTAATAGTTCATCATTTGATTTGGTAGCATACTCAGACATTGATTATGCTGGAGCAAGTTTGGATAGAAAGTCAACCACTGGAGGATGTCAATACCTTGGACATAGGTTAATCTCATGGCAATGCAAGAAACAGACTGTGGTGGCTAATTCAACAACTGAAGTTGAGTATATGTGATGAACTCAAATAAGTACATTTTATTACCATCATTTATCCTATTAATTTGACTTGTTTTATTATATTATGTATGAGGATTGATACTTAATCGTTT